>JBBBDQ010001490.1:3675000-3887500 GCA_037127315.1 Ascarosepion bandense
ATATTAAGCTTGTGATTATTGAAGCGAAATCTAAAGCTATTACCGGATTCGCCAATATATCCACTATTGGGACATATTGAACAAAAGAGGAAGTATATAATGTTTTCGCTGTCAAAAGTGGAGCGTGGTGGCTGCAATTTGATTTTGGTGTTGGGTACAGAGAATATTGTATCGTTTACCAAATGTTTACAAATTAGGCACCTGGGTTTCTGACATTTTAAATTCCCTGATAGGTTTGTGTTTTTTAGATATTTGTTAGAAGTGAGGATAGTTGATAGGTTGGGTGTTTGTTTCATTGCATTTATGGGTGGTTTATCGAAAATGTCTTTGATTTTTTTGTTTGATTAGAGGTTCTTGTAATCATTTTTAAAATTTTTGATAAGTGTGTGTGAATGTTGATTGTAGTTAAAAACCATGGGGATTCGGTTGTTGTTTTTTCTTTTCTTGTATGTGAGAAGTGTGTTACGATTTATGTGAATGGTTTTATTTAGTGCTTCTTTTATTATTTTTATTGGGTATTTACATTTTAGAAATTGCTTTGTTAGGTTGTTAATGTTGTTTAGAAAATCTGGATGCTCTGAGTATATGCGTTTGATTCTTAGAAATGAGCTGTATACGATAGATTTTTTTAATTTAAGGGGAAGACAACTGTTAAAGTGTAGGAATTTAAATTTCATCCCCTTAAATTAAAAAAATCTATAAATCATTGTAACAACCATTAATATATATATATATATATATATATATATATATATATATATATATATATATATATCCCTCCTCTCACACGGAGATCAATATATGTTGCCGTCATTTTAGACGATATATCGATATAATTATTTTGCAGTCATTTTTTATTGTACGGGTCCACTTAGAGATAGATAGATAGATAGATAGATAGATAGATAGATAGATAGATAGATAGATAGATACCCGGTTTACACTAAGTCAAAAACTTTAAAAGAGGTCCGCTTGTGTCAAAAAGTGGACAGAGGTTCTCTTTACACGAGGCTCAAATAGTAGACATAGACTTGGTTTCCTAGCTCCAAAAGTAATTATTATGTCGGCTAACTGAACGACATATCAATTGCTGTTTGGTTATTCAATGTCGAATAAGTATTATTGTGCAAAAATGACATTAAAACGATAGATAGGTAAGCTAAAGCCCCGTTTACCCTTAAGTAAAGAAGTAGACATTCAATTAGTTTATACACGAGCCGGCAATTAATATTCTGGAAGGTGTCTCATTCGTGGAATGGTAGGCATCTTAACTTACCGAATGATGCGAGATTCCATTTTTACGTTTTTTTAAATCGCTTCATCCAAAGCAAGGCGGATACGTCACTAATAGTCAGGGGGCCATAGGAAATGAAAGTGAAATAGAAGACTGAGAATAGGGAGGACATAGAAAAAGGACAAAAGATAAACGGGATTCAAGAAGACAGAAGATGTCGATTAATGTTGCATTTAAATTTTTGAAAATTTTAATCATCTGAAAAGCAAAGAAAACGGAAAGAAAGTCCACAAGTGAAAAGTGCAAGATAATAAACTGTGAAATAGAAGTAGCGGTTGTATTTTTAGCTATTCCAGCAGTTAAAGGATGGGGCCTAAAATATTTATTGCGACGACAGCGAGAATCTACATGGCCTGGTGAGAAAGTGACTGAAATCGGAATGCCTGATCAGGATCGATTATATTGCAGATTCTTCTTTGGATTTTGTCGAGAAACTCGAAGTGAAGTTTTTTTTAATCATATCATCACGAGCAAGGTGGTAACGCCACTGATGCGCAGGGGCTACGTAAGCGTAAAAAGATTGGAAAAGAGAAAGCCGGAAACCACATCTTAGACAGAGAACGAGGGATGAGTCTCTTCACCTGATCAATAGACGTGGGTGGAGGGTGGAGTGTGAACCGGGCGATAGTTTAGTCTATCTACTCTAATTGAAAAAAAAAAAAGAGTGAAAAGATTGGAAAAGAGAAATCCAGAAACCACATCCTAAACAGGGAACAAGGGATGAGCCTTTTCACCTGTTCAATAGACGTGGGTGGAGTGTGAACCGGGCGATTATTTAGTCTATCTACTCCAATTGAAAAAGAAAAAAAGAAAAGAGTAAAAAGATGGGTAAAGAGAAAGCCAGAAAACACATCCTAAACAGGGAACAAGGGATGAGCCTCTTCATCTGTTCAATAGACGTGGATGGAGTGTGAACCGGGCGATAGTTTAGTCTGTCTACTCTAATTAAAAAAAAGAAGAAAAGAGTGAAAAGATTGGAAAAGAGAAAGCCGGAAACCACTTCCTAAACAGAGAACAAGGGATGAGCCTGCACAAGTATTTGACCAGTATTTGACAAGTATTTGACCAAATACAATTCACGGACGAATGGTAGATTTATAAATGCCAAAATGGATTCTGTCGCGAAAAACTTTCTGGAACGTCACAGCGACCGAAGTTTATTTGCGGGATATGCAGCTATTGATTCAATGGAGTCGGTCTACTTCAAGTCAGTGGAAAATTTGAGGCCAAGAAAGCATAGTGTGTTGCCCTCCAGTAGTCTGATGGCGGGCAGGAAAAGTTATCTGTGGGTGTTAAAAGAAAGCATTTTTGTTTTGGAGGCGTTAAAATTTAAAAGCCATTTCTAGTCCCAGTTAACCACTGATTAGTGCAAGTCGTGCATAGATTCCTTTCCATGTAGTGGCCACAATTACTGCTGTGGATCTTCGTCACCAATTCGTTGTGGCAAATCTTAACGCAAATCTGTGTCACCAGTTTGTTGTGGAATTGTGGCGAAACTTCGCCTCAAAGTTGTAGTGACCGGTTTGTGCCGGGAATAAGACACGGACACAGGAGGTAGATTCAAAACAGTGTATTAGCATAAGAAGAACGATAGATACAATGTAAAGCGTTAGTAATAAGTAACTTGAAATAAGTAAGTCCGAACGGTACAGTTACGCTGCTTATTGTATGACTAGTAGCTGGCTTTAACTGCGTACTACCTGTCGTACTTGACTGCCTTTAACTGCAGTATTTAATTGCCTTCCTACTTGACAAAATGTAGCACAAAGCCTTTTTAATGTAGGTAATCCGGGTCGTATAGCCCTGGCAAAAATTCACGTCTAATTTTCCCCAGACGAGCCTCAACCTTTCGGCGGAGCCTCGACTGGGTTATTAATCTACGCCCGAGGGCAGAGAGATCGACAGTACGCAAGGCAGTCAACTGCCTTTAACTGCAGTATTTATTCGCCTTCACACTTAAGACAAAATGTTGCACAAGGCCTTTTTAATGTAGGTAATCCTGGTCATATAGCCCGACCAAAAATTTATGTCTGATTTTCTCCAGACGAGACTCTACTATTCTGCGGAGCCTTGACTGGGTTATTACTCTTCGCCCAAAGGCAGAATAGTCGACAATGCGCAAGGCAGTCAACTGCTTTTAACTGCTACATTAAACTGCTCTTTGCAGGTAATTATATTGTAAGAAGAAGAGTCCATTTCTCGTAGGAGGGAACTATAACAATTATATTTTTCTTCTTGACTGCATGGCACCTTATTTGTTTGCATCTTCTGATGCAAAAAAAAATACTTTTGTTGTGTCTTGGAGTCAACTTGCACTACATAAAGCAAAAAGAAAAACGCAATAATAATAATAATAATAATAATAATAATAATAATGCTTTTTCATCGGTTTAGTTGTCCCTAAGGACCATAATATCATGATCAAACAAATTGAAAGTCTTAAAAAGTACGCTAACCCTTTTTGCTCGCCAATGCTGTCGGCAGGTATTGAACTCACAACTCTTTGGGTCAAGTCACGGAAATCAACCAACGGTTTTATCCACTGGGTCATGTGTCCTTGAGGAGAGAAAAACATGAAGAGTTGAGTTAAATAGAGATGACTAAAACATCTGGAAGTGGCATGACATGCAACGAAAACAATCGAAATAAAAATTCAAGATTCAAATCATCTGAAGAAGATCGGAACGTACAACGACTGAAACGTTGTGCATATGACAAGAAAGATGAGGATAATTGTCCGAAGAATCTAAATAACTGATAATTATTTATATTAAATTAAAAATAAACGGATACGTAATTTTATTAATCTATGTAATTTCTTTGCTTTAAAATGTACATATCTGTTCGTTCTTCATTTAAAAGCAATATTTTTGTAACCACTCGTCCAAAGATGTATGTTTTCGTACGCAAAACACCTAGGGCCAGTAACTCTGTAAAAATCAGGAATAGATTTGAGACTCAGGCAGTTAAGTGCCATACATGACACCCGCTTTGGCGAGCATGTCTTTTTAGATTCATGACTGACTAGGGAGAAGATATTCCTGCAGTAAGCTGCCGTTTCTTTCTGTGGTAGACTAACTGCCCCCCACCCAAAAAATTATAGAACACAGTGTGTTCTGCTATTCAACCTATAGTGTAAGTGAATGCAACGAACCCGATTTGAATTCGAACTCGGCTTTCCGATTTCTTATTTGTAGTGGTTATCGACTACACCATACAGCACATACTCCAAATTTTCTAAATCGATAGAAAAATCAATATTTTTTTATTCCGACAGGTTTTGCGGACTAAGGAAGGTTTAAGAAGTGTTAATCTATAAAAATATTTCCTAAAATAAAATTCCTTATTTTTTATGAGTTGACCAGTCTTTTTAAACTGTCATAAAAAATGACTTAAATATTATTATTATTGTTTTTTTTTGTTTTTGTTTTTGTTTTTTACGGTTAATAATTCACGGTGGTGCTGAAAAATTCTTAGCCTAACTCACTTTCCAAAATCTGTATTCTTATGTATTATCATAAATATACTGATTTTAGGAAGTTAGTCTGGCTAAGAACCTTTCAGTAGCTTCGTGGCAATTGTTGTGGTAGTTATTAGTAATTTTTTTTACTTTGTTCTGTTTTACTTTTGTTGTTGTTGCTGTGACGAGTAACGTCTGCTTCCGGGTATTACAAATTTTCTGTTGAGGGTTGTCATTTTAAATGTCGTGTCCCCAGTGACTCGGCTCTGCATCCAGCCAGACACGCATCAGTCAAGACAACAAACTCTAGTCAAATCAACCGTTGCCCAAGAATACATCAAAACACGAAGGATTGAATGTGTCAGGTTTGGGAAGGGAAGGACGTGGAGGATTGCTTGTCGAACAAGAAAGAACTTATTTAAAACCAAAATCAAAAAAAGATCTATAACAAAACTTGGCCAACCAAACAATGGATGCTGGACAGAAAACCGACATTTTCAATCAAACCAATTGAAATAAAAATCGCATCATATACACAGAGTACAGCAAAGTAACACTTTTTATTATCATGTCATTTTTCATAATATTTGCTATTTCTGCTATGGTCGCACTACCAGTCAAGTCTGTAGGAAGACCTAAGGCAGGTCGTGGCGTGTTGTTATGGCTCCATTTCATGTTTTTTTCTATCTTCCCCATCATCCCTACCGTTACATAGACAAAGTTCTTCTCCTTAGTGTGTGGGCTGTACTGAATATGACAACTTTTTGTATATCTCTTAAGCTGGGGTTTCCAGGGATTCTTTCAATGTGTTGTTTTGTTTCATTTTTTATCATTCCAAGTACACCTACTATCACTGGCACATCTCTTGTTTTCAATTTCCACATTTTTTTCTATTTCAATTTCCAGGTCTATATATTTTGACAGTTTTTCAAATTCCTTGGTTGCTATGTTACAATCCGCTGGACAAGCCATATCAATTAATAGACAAGTTTTCTTTTTCTGGTTTTTAACAATAATATCTGGGCTATTTGCTTCAATTTTTCTGTCTGTGTAGATGGTGTAATCCCATAGAATGGTGACATCTATTTCTGTAACCGGTGCTGGGTGATGTTCATACCAGTGTTTGTTTAGAGATTTTCCATAGTGTTTGCACATTGTCCAATGTAAATATTGCCCAACTCTATCGTGGCGATTTTTATATTCATTTGGGGCCAGTACAGAACAGCCTGAGATTAGATGGTCTATTGTTTCTTGGTGTTTATCACAAAACCTGCATTTTGGATCCATATTATTATGTATAATATTTGCCTGAAAGTTTCTAGTGAAAAGACTTTGGTCTTGCGTTGCAAGAATAAAGCCTTCAGTCTCAGACTTTAATCCAGATGCACGTAACCATCGATGAGTATTAACTTTATCACCCTTGGATTTATTTATTTATTTATGTATTTATTTATTTATTTATTATTATTATTATTATTATTATTATTATTATTATTTTAGAGAGAGCTTAGGTGGATAGAACGACGTGGTGAAATTGAATGGCCATCACGATCATCAGACCTAACACTATCAAACCTTTGCTTGTGAGGTGTACTGAAAAATTTTGTTTACGGGCTCACACCGAAAACAATTTCTGAATTAAAACAAGCAAGTTCTGATAGAGTTTCTGAAATTAACGTAGAAATGTGTCAAGTGGGTTGTAGAAGTTTTGCTGATAGGGTTTAGCAATGTATTGAACATGAGCGATAGCATTCATTTTAAACATGTTATATAGCTCGTAAATAATACACTTTATATATATATATATATATATATATATATATATATATATATATATATATAAAGTGTATTATTTATGAGCTATAGGTAGGGCGCAATGGTCGTGCTAACAAAGGAAGGACCTATCAGGATAACAATAATATAATTTTATTTAATTTTATAAATTATTTATGTATTTACTTATTTAAAGTAACAAAAAATATTGATTCAACCGTTTTCTTTTTCAGAATGCGAAATCGGGTATCCGAGTTCGAATTCCAGTTGAATTCCTTCCATTCACTTACGCGCAAATACCCTCTCTTCCCTCCAGTTATGGTTTAAATAGCAGGACAGATTGGGTTCTATAGCCTTTGCTGGCAACCAGTCTACCGTAGAAAGTAATGGCAACCTACTGCGGGATAATCTTCTACCTAGTCAATCATGTCTCGAAAAAGACTGACTGGTTCTGTTAATTGTTTGGGGTTACAATTTCGAATTTGGTAGGTATGTGTGTGTGTGTGTGTGTGTATGTATGTAAGTGTGTGTGTGTGTGTGTGTGTGTGTGTATGTGTGTGTGCATGTATTTTGGTCAGCATTTCATTTCTTTCTTTATTTATTTATCTGTTTATCCACTTATACACATGCTGATATGAAAAATCACCAATCCCCGCTAACAGAAATACTTACTTACTTACCTATTTATAAACGACACCTTGGCGAACAGAAACAAAAGGAACTTGATGCGTAAAGTCACAACTTTATTTGCCTGAAGAGAGCCAACTTTAGACTCGAAAAACGTGTAGCGTCACAAATACCATTATAGATACTTAAAATATCATAACATGTATAATAACAACAACAATAAATATACACCTTAAACAAAACTTTCACTGCCTCTCACACTTTTTATTCTCTCTCTCTCTCTCTCTCTCTCTGTGTGTGTGTGTGCTTGTATATATATATATATATATATATAACAATTTATGTTGGGGGGTGTCTGTGTGTGTTTACACGTGTGTGTGTGATTTATGAATATTTATCCAGAACGAAACTCGAAAGTCACTCAATGTAGAGGAAAAGAATGATCGATAACGACTGATTGTTGATGAAAATAGGTTAAAATTGTTGTTTTCAGAAAAGCACCCACGCCGAGAAAATCTTGATTGTCGAAAAGTAAGCCCCACTCCTAGCTAAACAGGTGGTTCCAAAGAATAAGGGAATTTAGGTACGATTCCTAACAAGAGTTACCCTTTATTCAATAAGACTTTCTATCTCTAGGTGGACATTAATATTAATTACACTTTTAAAAACGGGATTGTCTGCTCAAACACGTGTATCCATTAATAACGGTTATAGCAGTAAAGAATAGTAGATGTGTGTGTGTGTGTGTGTGTGTGTGTGTGTGTGTGTGTGTGTGTGTGTGTGTGTGTGTTTGATGTACAGTTATCGTGTAGAAATCAGTCTGGGGCGATAGGTGGCTAGATGTAAGGGGTGATGTGGTCTCAGAAATTGTCTGATAGCTATGACTGGGTTCTTCTGCTTTTGTGGCATGGTGCATAGTCCTGTTTCCAGACATAAGATCTTCCAGCAGCCACCCTTTTAAATCAGGGCAGTACTATCTCCTCAAGGCACTTGATGTAGCTTGAGATTTCCCGTTGGAAGACGAATGGAAGCATAACGTTGCAATCACTAGTGATTCATTCAGAAACCTTCGTAATCCCCATTAAACTAATCCAACTCTTTTCAGAATCCTCTACATTAGTGCTTCTCAAACTATCTGATGTGGCGAACCGGTAGTTGTTTTTTTTTTCAATGTGCCAGGGACCGGCAAGCAAAGCAAGCCAATCCAGCTTAGTAAGAGCGAGTGGGGGTTGACTGTTAATCCTGGATTTTTTTTTTTTGAGATATGTATAATTTCAGGGACATTTTGAGACTATCTGTAATAAACATGAGGACATGATATCTTGTTCATTCTAAGGGCATTCATCATTGACGTAACAAGTCTTCCCAGTGTGCCATTGACCGGCACCATATTTGTGCTATATTAGTTATGGCCACTAGTTTCGAGCGTATATATTTTCAAAAATCCAGAAAAAATAATTTAAGTTAATATTAATACTTCGTAAGCAATTTGAATTTCATAAAAGGCATTAATTTTCTAAAAAATAGATAAACAGTACAACAAAATATTAATTTTAATTAATTTAAGACGTATTTAAAATATATGATATGTATATATCATGGCTATATGAATGGAACAAAGTCTGATGCGTATTCAGTTCACTGTTTTGCTGTTCATTATAGCGCTTTCATTAGTTGGATAGCAATAACTTTTAACATGAGTGAGTAAATGAACGATGTAGCCATAATAATATAAAACTAAAATGAAAATGTTAAAAAAAAAAAAAACGAAAACGAGTCAAATATCCTGGCAGTCTCTCGTGGCATAAAGTATTACTATTATTTCTTTCTTTTCTGGAAAATCTCCGCGTACCGGCAAACGATGGCTCGCGTACCGGCGACGGTACGCGTACCACACTTTGAGTAGCACTGTTCTACACTATCCTCAGCTTGTCATTCAAACATTTTGGAATGTTCGTATCGGAGCTTCCGGTGTGAATTCTAAGCAGAACAGCTTGCTGTTTCCAAATTTCTGACAGAATGAATTGCGTCATGAATATAAAACGACGACAATTTACATATCGCACCCTGTGTATATACACACACACACACACACACACACACACATACACACACACACACATCTATAAAGGATCTGTATTCATAATATATGATGTAAGCGCGTGCAAAAATAATGACACCATCATGACAAGGTCGGTGTCATGATATCCTTACCACGTGTCACTTATAAAACATCTGTACTGAGAGGAACTTTGTCTGGAGAAATCGTTTGAATGGAGAATGATTTTAGTCGCTTTGACGCATTAATGTTGAAAGTGTCCAATCAAGTTAATTATGAACAAGTCTTGTTTAAGCTGTTTTCACTTAAGGTCAAAGACTAATATTCATTCTTCCAAAAATATATCTCAGTTTGTAACTTCAAGAGTGGGACTGTAAAAAAGACATTGCAACCAGAAAAAAATCATCAGATCACGAACACACACACACATACACACACACACACACACACACACACACACACACACACACACACACACACACACACACACATATATATATAGTCCAAATGTAAACGAACAAAGAAGAAAATTGCAACGTACAAAATATTAATTTGAAACAGGGCTCAATATAAAAATAGAGCAATGAATATTTATTATTGAACTTTTACTTTAGAACATGTAAATAACTACTACAAAATAGTGCATTTTGTGTCGATATTAAAAAAGTCCCATCAGGTAGTTAACAATGATGGTAACAATGTATAATCTTGTAGTAGTTATTTACATGCTTTAATGTAAAAGTTGAATATATATATATATATATATATATATATATATATATATATATATATATAGCTCCACTGATACCATCAATTGGTTTAATAATATTAAAAATAAATCCAAATCCACATTCCTTAAATTTGACATTGTAGATTTCTACTCTTCAATATCCAAAGAACTTCTAGAAAGTCGTATTAAATTTGCTAGAAATTATGTAGAAATCACCGATAGGGATAGAAAGATTATATTAGCCCCTAGAAAATCGATCATTACCTTTGATCATTCCACATAGACGAAAGGGCCTAATGATAGTTTTGATGTTTCTATGGGCGCTTATGATTCAGCCCAGGTTGCTGATCTTGTAGGAATCTATATTTTAGACATATTAAGTAAATTTTTGGACCACAAACAAATTGGATTATATCGTGATAATGGTCTAATGTTTATCCCCAATAGCAATGGACCTTTAACGAATAGAATCCATAAAAAGATCATTAGAGCTCTAAATTTTCTTGGTTTTAAAGTTGAAGTTTCTTCTAATCTTAAAATAGTTAATAACTACTTAGATTTTACCCTTAACATAAATGATGACTCCCACCAGCCTTATCTCAAGGAAAATTGTTTACCCTCTTACATTAATATATCATCTAATCACCCAAAAACTATTTTGAAACAGATACCCAACATTGTAAATACTAGAATTAACCGTTTATCACCCAACGTCAAAACTTTCAATGAAAATAAAGAAATTTACAACAAGGCACTTCAGAAGAGCGGATACAAAAATAAATTAACGTATGTAAAACCAACTATTAACCCTGAACCATCTAATACCAAAATAAAAATTAATGTAGAAAAAGGAAGGTAATATGGTTTAATTGCCCATATTGTAGACTAGCTGATATTAATATAGGAAAATATTTTCTCAAGCAAATAAACAAACATTTCAATAGCAACAATTCTCTACATAAAATCTTTAATAAGAGCACATTAAAAATTAGCTATTCCTGTACTCCAAATATAAACGATATTATTAATTCACACAATAATCAGATTCAAAAGAATTTATATAATACCGATTCAAAGTCTGGGATTTCTAATAATTGTAATTGTAGCTCCGTGAGTATCTGCACGGTGGAAGGCAAGTGTAAATCCACTCAGATAATCTACGAAGCTCAAATCTCACCAGCCAACAATGGAACAAATTACCAAACATATATTGGTATATCCACGGGGAATTTTAAGTAACGTTACTATAATCATAGGTATTCTTTTTCCAACCCAAATCAAAAATATCAAACAGCCCTTTCCCGAAGATTTTGGAAAATGAAGGAAGAAGTACTAAACCCCATAGTTAGTTGGAAACTGATAGGCTCAGCCTGTACCCCCAGAAATTTTCACGATAGGTGCAATCTATGTTTAGAGGAAAACATAAAAATATTAAAGTACCCAAATCTGCACCTAGTTTTAAATGTACGTAAAGAATTCTTTAGAAAATGCCGCCATAAGTCGAAATTTGTGAATTTTAAAACTTAAGATTTAGTAAAATATGAATTTAGTAAAATAAAAAGTTTTGTTTTTTTAAGCTAGTAAATTTAAACCCCACTACCAAATATTAATCCCAGCCTTATATAAACCTTCCTTCTTCCTTTTCCTATCTAAATATCTACTATTTAACATGTAAGAACCTGTAGACCAACTCTTTAACCTTTATTTTTCCTGCACCTTTATAATATTTTGTTTTGTTTTTGTGACGATTCTTAATTCCATTTTGTTTTTCCATGACTCTATTACTCAAATAACTTCCCTGCGCCTTGTTATAATTGTGTATTCAAATTTATTTTTAATGATAAATCTATATTACCTTTTTTAATTTCTTAAATTTTTTAAAAGTAATTAAAATTAAATTTAACTCGTGAATTGCGAATATCCTTTAGCTTTTTAATTAATTTATGTTCGGGAATGTGTGTGTATATATATATATATATATATATATATATATATATATATATATATATATATGTGTGTGTGTGTGTGTGTGTGCGTTTATGTGTGTGTGTGTGTGTGTGTGTGCACGTGTGTATGTGTGTGTGCGTGCCTGTATGTGTGTGTGTGTATATTTGTAGTAATGGATTCTTTTGAGATCTACCCTTGAAGTTAATATTTTTAATTTTAAAATTAAAATTTATATTTAAATTTGTATGTCCAATTTTTTTCTATAAAATTTGTCCCAGTCATTATTTATTTAAACTAAAATCTCTTTGGTAAATTATTCAATGTTTTTTCAACACTGATGATAGCAGTTTTTTCTTTTTTTTTTGTTTCTATGGGAATAATTCTTTCTTAGCTTACTTCCAAGTCAACCACCCCTTCCTCCTTTTTCCTTTTTTCTTTTTTCTTTTTTCCTTTCCATTTTTTCCTTTCGTCTCCCCCCCCCACCACCACTTCTATTCTCCTAACATGGATAAATTTCAACTTTTAAACTCTCAACTTAGATAAAGGATAAGGGATATCTTCTAATATGAGACATAGGTATCTGTCTGTGTCCCTGTTTACTTCCTTAAATTCAAAAATTTTTAATCCCACTCCATTTTATTTTCCTGTGGATGGATGTTTTTTTTTTTTTTTTTTTTTTAACTTCTACCGATGTAAAATCTTTTGTCATTTGAATTTGATTAAATAAAATTTTCGTTTCGCCGTTGCTGAAGAAGCGAGAAAGTCCTCGTAGAAATGGCTATTCAACGAATTTAAACATCGAAATTCTTGTTTTATATATATATATATATATATATATAAGTGATTAATACTAATGAAAGTAATTCCACTGCTAGATATTTACTTTTAAAAGTGCTCTATACGAAAGAAGGGCATAGGTATGTAGTTATTATTATTATTAATATTATCATTATTATAGCAGTATGCTATTAATAATATTAACTATAATGATAACTCTATCTATCTATCTATCTATCTATCGTCATCTGCTTCGCTGTATCACAGCTCATCAGTACAGTTAGACATCCGATTGCTTTTTACCCAGGATTGAAACCCGACCGAATTGTCGTCAGTCGGCGATTCTACCTCTGAGCTATGGGCAGACTTTTAGCGTGTGATATATCATATATTCATATACCAATAGTGAGAGTGTTCTAATTCATTACTGAATGAACGATGCGTAGATGCTAGGGTAGCTAGTTTTTTTCAAAGTTTACCATTCTTCCAGACTGCTCAATCAGGGTGTGAGAGTGTAAATAGTCTCTCTATATATGCTTGAACATCAATTTTTTTTTTAAGAATCTTTCAATGAATACGACCGACAATTCTTTTATTGAGTTTTTTCAGCATTCTTACATGTTTTTTGTTTATCAGTAAAAGAAGTTGAAGAATATAACAATTATCTATAGTTTTTATTGATCCGAGCGCTTTCGGACAATGCTTTAACCATTCTCATGGTCTTAGGTGTATTTATTCTCCGTGTGTTGTACTACATAGAAGTTTTTTTTTTTTCTGTGAGCAAATTATTGTGGAAGAGTGACCGTTTGGAGCAGTGGCGTGCCATGCGTGGCTGGGTTGACGTGAGGGTCACTTCTGTTTTTAGAAAACACTTAACATGCCATCTCCGCTACGGAACCGTGTCAGATGTATATCGAGGGAACAGCATTTAAGCAATAGGGCTTCTCTAATAGAAGATGTCGATCGTAATGTGATTTAAAAAGGATGTTTAGAACTAGAATTTTCCTTACATGTTCTATTAAATTAACTCCTGAAAAACAGAAACATGATAAAATGCTGAAAAAACTCAATAAAAGATTGTTTAAATCAAATTTGTTAGCTGTATTCAATTAAATATATATATCTAAACTTATTTATAAATGGAACTTTGTTTGTATGTGTGTGTCCGTTATCTATAGACTCCGAAACGGCTGAACCGATTTTCTTGAAAATTTACACAGTTGTACTATAAGCGTCTGCGAGTGTTCTTAGCTAGGTTTTATGTCGAAATAATCGGGTTATAGAAGGAATGGTCCGATTTTAATCAAATTTGATACATTCATAGACAAAGACATAAGAAACGATATTCAGAAGTTTCAAGGTTACAGTTCTTACAATAGTGCAGAAAATCGATAATATATATATATATATATATATATATATATATATATATATATATAAGCAAGATGTTTGTGTATGTGTCTGTTTATCTGTCTGTTTGTCTTTTATACAAATCCACAATTTTTATCCGATTCTCACCAAACTTCACACAAATATTCTTTAGGCTGAGTCTGAGCTCTAGGACCATGGATTAGTTTTAAAGCTTTCATTACACCCGAGCAACGCTGGGCTATACTGCTAATATATATATATATAGTGTATCGAGGCAGCAGATGATTTTGTAAACATATACTTTTAAAAATAATAGCCAATGAATGTCTATTATGTTTAACCATGAGCCTTTCTTAATATCGTATTTTGGCTTTAATTTCAGGTGAAAATAAAGACAAAAATTGTCTAACATTTGGATATTTTTTTTATTATGTTGGTTCTAAGCTTTCAGCTCACATGAGCCATCTTCGGAGAGGTTAACATAATGACGTCCACCATCAAAGATGAGTTTATCTTGTGTTGACATAAAACATTGCATTGCAGCTATAACACACACCGAATAGCATTAAATCAAAACAACCCACACTTGATAAAATCACATTTCAATCTAGTCACAACACATTACATTGCATTTTGACATATGGTTCTGTTAATATTTTGGTCTTTCACGCGGTGTGACGTCGTAGAACCGCATTACAAATTTTACGAACTGCGTCTGCTATTCCGTGTTTGTTATTGTTTCTGTTATAATCTGTAATGTGGATGTGCGTTGTGGTGCAGTGGGTATCGGCTCGAAACGAAAAATCGGGGAGCCGAGTTCGAATTCCAGTTGAATTCATTGCATTCACTTACTCGCAAATACCCCTGGGAGAGGTATTAGTCCGTCTCTTCCTTCCAGTTATGGGTTAAATAACAGGACAGATTGGATTTTATAGCCTTGGCTGGCAGCCAGTCTACCGCAGATAGCAATGGCAACCTACTGCGGGATAATTTTCTACCAAGTCAGTCATGTCACTTTCAAGACATGATCGCCCAAGCGTGTTTCACATATGGAGCTTAACTGACTGATAATTTGTAATAATTTCCTGCAATAATTGCCACAAAAATGCATAGGAAAAACCTCAATGAATTTAAATAAATGATAACATAACACACAAACGACATCTTTTACAAAATGCATTAGTTGCTCATCTTTTCAAAATTGGCCACAATTTTTATTAAAAAATGCTACTTTAATTAAAACAGAAAACAATTTACTTAGTGGAAAATGTTCAGAAAGTGCTTTTATCCACAGTAAATTTGCGTCCAGGTTCTTACAGCGTTTCACCATTCTTGGTAGATATTCTGCTATTACAGTGTGGGATATTAAAATATTAAAATAACATTCAAAATAAAAAATGTGGTGGAAACATAATGAGTATATTTGTTCTAACTTCTGCAGTAGAATCAATTTACAATGATTTTGCCTATTAACTTTTATAAAATTGAATTTTTTTTTATATTCGCTGTCTCTTCCCTCCAGTTATGGGTTAAATAATAAGACAGATTGGATTCTATAGACTTGGTTGTTAACCAGTCTACTGCAGAGAGCAATGGTAACCTACTGCGGGATAATTTTCTGCCCAGTCAGTCATGTCTCTTTCGAGACATGATCGTCCAAAGCGTGTATCACTGACTGACTGAAAGTTTTTGTTCTATAATAAGACAAAAAATAAAAAGAAAACGATTATTTCTGGTTGCAGTGACTGTTGTGCAACTTCATCACTGCGAATAATGAAAGAAATATTTGTTCTCGTCTTTTCGCAACTCCGCTTCACCATCATTGTTTGCGATGAAATCACGCTGAAAATAACGGTTCTATTCGATCGATCAAGTTAAGAAATGTCAAGCCGGCTCAGTACTTTGATGGATACCAGGTACGGTAAACAACCACTCAGCAGACCTAGCCACCAGACTATAGGTACAATCCCGCTACTTATACTAAAATAAGAATTCGGTATGAGGTACACCTGGAGTGACAGGTCGCAAGATCTAACAGGAAAAAAAGGTGGTGTTATTATCATTAAAACTGTGTAGCACGATGTTTGCCCTTGGGTAGCAAATGTTATTGCATATTTTCTTACGCCTTGAAAATATGAAAAAATATCCTTTAATCTTTCCTATTATAACCAGGATAATAGGATTTCTGAAATTTGTTTAATCCCATTAGGAAAACTGGCGATTGTAAACATTCTCATTCAATCAAAGTAGGGACTAAACGACATGATTCAAAAGTAGCATTCATTTATTCTAGAGCTACACAAGAGAGACCACAAAAATGTCGAGGCTTCCTTTTACAGCAATTTTTACCCTGTTCATGGCTCGGGGATCACTCGAGGTAGAGCGTTGCGTTAGGCGACAATTTTTAAGGATAGCAGTGGAAGGTAACTGATAACCCTAGACTTGAACAGGTTAAGATTATAGTGATCGAGATTATGGAGTTGGTTCCACAGAGCAGCGGTTCATATAAAGAAGCCTTTTTGAGTGAAACTATTGGTATGGCGGGTCCCAGCCGTAAAGGTTACGTCTTCTAGAAGAATGGAATGTAGTTCTTCCGACCACTTTCTGTGGAAGTAACGATACAGCAGAGAGAGTCTTTCCACATCTCACCTGTTAGAGAGAGTTTGGAGGAAGCAAAATAATTCGTTTCCCACAAGGACTCGAAGATATTTATTATTATTATTATTATTATTATTATTATTATTATTATTATTATTATTAATAATAATTGTGTATTCTTGCAGCAACCCTCTTTTATACAAGTTTCATTAAAGTTCGAGCAACTAGATTAGGAACTAGGTCCCACCCTTTTGCTGTGAAATCAATAAAATGTAAACACAACGTCTACTCTATTAGCTTCTTTTCTCGCACTTCCCGCCTGTGGAACCCCCTTCCGTTTACTTGCTTCCCCGACAGCTACAATCTCCAAGAATTTAAATGTAAATTCAATAGTCATCTCCTACCTCACTAACTTGCATCCTCTCTCTCATGCTCCTTTCTCTGTCCACTCCACTCTCATCAGTATTCTCATCCTTATCTTACCCACTTTCTGACATCCACTATAACTTTTTTTTAAAAATCATATCACCCCAAGCAAGGCGAAAACGCCACTGATGCGCAGGGGGCTACGTAAGAGTGAAAAGATTGGAAAAGAGAAAAACCGGAAACCACAACCTAAACAGGAAACAAGGGATAAGCCTCTTCACCTGTTCAAAAAAAAAATGAAAAGAAAGATGAATAACAATGTACTGTGATTAAACTTTTATTAAATTTTTCTCGTGTTTGTATGAGGGTTTTTCTTTTCTGGACATGACACAGTGACTCAACCTCTCTAGCAGTAGATGCAGCTATAGATTCGATGTAGACATTCTATTTGAGGTCAGTTGATAGAGTTAGTCCAAGGTTACGCAGTATGAAAAGATTTAATCGACAGAAAGTATCTGTCGTTTTTAATATATATATATATACTGGTACCTTGCATAAGTTCTCGCTGTTTTCTAACTGATGGCGTTCCCAGAACTGCGTACGTGTAGTTTCAGGTTGTATGTCATTTCACCGAAGTGTAAAGAACTTTGTTTTTCATAGCGCTGAAGATGTCGGATTTTGTGCCAAAGAATGTGTATTTGTGGGGAATTTTACCGCACTATTTTACTCAAAAGAAATCCGCAGTAGAAACAGAAACAACATGCTTCAAAAATAATGATTTTTCCGGTGTGGAATACAAATAGTTCCAGAAAGAATAATTTCAGTCATATTTTTCTTACAAATTTTTATCAATAAAACATTGTTTTTCATGAAAATATATTAGCATATAATATTTTCCGTTATATAACATTGAGCACTGTACCATTCACACCTGACTAATATTTATATATTGATGTGTATACACACATACATACATACACATACACACACCACATCTATCTATCTATCTATCTATCTATCTATCTATCTATCTATCTATCTATCTATCTAGCTATCTATCATCAAATGAGTTCTTTTGATGACTGGCATGAGTATACACCACTTATATATAACACGCAAAAATTTCCCTTCTCTGATTCCATGCGCCTATGGCTTATGGATTAGCGACTCCGACTTGACACCAAATCGGACTAATTTTGATCCCGGCCAGAAGCAAGTAGATGTCTATCCACACTGATGAGCTGTGATACAGCGAAACAAGCTTGTATGATTGATGACGAATATATATATATATAAT
The DNA here is from genome assembly GCA_037127315.1 of Ascarosepion bandense. Lineage (NCBI taxonomy): Eukaryota > Metazoa > Mollusca > Cephalopoda > Sepiida > Sepiidae > Ascarosepion > Ascarosepion bandense. The sequence continues at coordinate 3,693,300 of JBBBDQ010001490.1, forward strand.
TAATAGACATAAAATGTATGGACAATATGATATTGGCTCTCAAACAAATAGTCTTTTTTATTTAGTTATAAAGAACTTTTAAGATTGGTTATGCATTATCCTGAAACAAACAGTGGTGTCAGTTTGTGATTCTTTATCTCTAATGTTACAGCCACAGAACCGGAACCATTCAAGTGTCTCATATGGCATTAAGTGGTACCGGCGTCAGTTGCTGTTCATTATACATACCATGCGCGTCTCGTCTGCAAAACTATTCACTTTGCAAATCTCGAAGAAAGCAAATTCATTTGCTCAATCAGCGAACCACTCGATTTCAATCATCGATACACTCTACTTCAAAGAACGGCTCAGGTTTTTGCGAGACATTTCTTACATAGAATTATTTATATAAATTCTTTGTCGGTAGGCGTCGGTTTGGATGTTTGTCTTAATTCTATAATTTATTTTTTAAATTTGTTTTATATTCCTATTAAAAGATAAAAAAATTGCACATGTACCTCTCTATTTACATTTGCAACAAAGATGCATATGCAACATTCTTGCCATGTCATCTGTTATAATAAGAAAATAGATTAATAAAAGCTCCATGAATTTAATTTTATTTTATATACTGAGACGTTTTTTTACAACATCCATTATGTCTGCGATCATCATCACCAACTGAGATGTAAAGTAGATGTGCAGTTTTTCCAACGGCACTGGCAAGGGTTCAAGTTCATTACTACTACTACTACTCTTCTTCCAATCTTTCTTCTTCTTGTTGTTCTTTTTCTTCTTCATCATCATCATCTAATGTTTCTTCTTCTTCTTCTTCTTTAAACCCTTCTTCTTGTTATTGTTGTTCTTATTCTACCAATCTTTCTTCTTTAGTTTCTAAAATTTTTCTTCTTCTAATCTTTTTTCTTCTTCAAATCTTCTTTTTCTTCTCTTTACTTTTCCAGTTTTTCTTCTTCTTGAAATATTTTTCCTCTTCTTGAAATATTTTTCTTCTTCTTTTTCTTCTTCTTCAAATCTTTATTGTTGTTGTTATTGTTGTTCTTATTCTACCAATCTTTCTTCTTTTTCTTTTTCTTTTAGCATTTTTCTTCCGCTAATCTCTTTTTTCTTCCTTTTCTTCTTCAACTATTTTCTTTCGTTTCCAATGTTTCTTCTTCTTCTTGAAATATTTCTTCTTCTTCTAGTCGTTTTGTTATAGTTCTTGTTGTTCCAATCTTTCTTCTTTTTCTTCTTGTCTTCTTCTTACTCATCATCCTCCTCCTTCTTGTTCTTCTTGTTCTTGTTCTTCTTCTTCCAGTCTTTCTTCTTTTTTATCTTCTTCTTCTTGTAACCTTTCTCATTTTTTCCCTTCTTCTAATCTTTTTTCTTCCAATCTTTCTTTTTCTTCTGTTTTTTCTTCTCTTAATTTTTCTTTTTCTTCTTCCAATATTTTTCATCTTTTTCTTCTAATCTTTCTTTTTCTTTTAACCTTTCTCCTCCTCCTCTTCCTCCTCCTCGTCCTCGTCCTCCTCTTTCTTCTTCTTCTTCTTCTTCAAATCTTTCTTCTTGTCATGGTTGTTCTTTTTCTTTCAATCTTTCTTCCTTTTTTCTTCTTTTAACCTTTTTCTTCTTCTAATCTCTTTTCTTCTTCTTCACATCTTTTTTGTTTCCAGTCTTTCTTCTTCTTGAAATATTTCTTCTTCTTCCAATCTTCTTCTTCTTCTTCTTCTTCTTCTTCTTCTTCTTTTTCTTCTTGTCCTCCTCCTTCTCTTAATTCTTCTTCTTCTTCTTCTTCTTCCTCCAATCTTTCTTCTTTTTCTTCTTGTCCTCCTCCTTCTCTTAATTCTTCTTCTTCTTCTTCTTCTTCTTCTTCTTCTTCTTCTTCTTCCAATCTTTCTTCTTTTTCTTCTTGTCCTCCTCCTTCTCTTAATTCTTCTTCTTCTTCTTCTTCTTCTTCTTCTTCTTCTTCTTCTTCTTCTTCTTCTATACCCTCAGGAAGTGGGCGATCATGATTATCCATAACTATTTGTCATTTGTAGCTCTTAGCAATGTTTGATCTTTTCTTTATTTTTTGCTTAGGTTATTTACTAATTCCCTATGTTTCTCATGCCTTCTGCATGTCTTTTGGGTATCAAATTTTCCAGACCCTTTTTCCTCGCTATGTGCTCTAGATTGGTACAATTTCCGAAGGACTACGGTAAATATCGTGTGGCGGAAATTAAGAATAAGTTCACGTCTTTTTTGTTTACTAACAAATTTTCTTACTTGTTAGCTATTGTGGCATAACAGTAAATATTTTAGATTAAGAACAGAAAAGAAAAAGGAATATTTTGTAAAAAGTTTTTGCTTACAGACAGGAGAACAAATATCTAGATTCAATGATTGTAAATAGTATCAAAATATTCGCGATCGAACGTTTTGTCAATGCTTCTGGCCATTATCAAATTCACGAACAATAAGCAATGTTACTCCTTTATATATAGAACAATATTATCAGAGTTATTATTATTATGGTTATTACTGTAGTTATATATATATATATATATATATATGCGATTGGTAAATTGTCACCGTTTTATATTTTTATTTTGTCGACTGCTTAGTATTGTCGGGTCAGTTAGACACCGTCTGTGAGAAAAAGACAGCAATAACGCAATTCACTCTGCCAGGAATTTGGAAACGACATTCTGTTTTACTTGTCATTCGTGCCGGAAGCTCCAATACGAATATTTCAGAGTGTTTAGGTGTCAATCTGGGGACAGCCTAGAGAATTCGGAAAGAGTTGGATAAGTGTAATGGTAATTTCAAATGCGTTTGGTGTAATCAGTAGTGATAGAAACGTTATGCTTCCATTAATCTTTCCACGGGGACTTTGACTCAACACAAAGTCCTATAGGTGCCTTGACGATGTAGTGATTCCCTGGGTCAAGAGGGTGGCGGCTGGAAGACTCTATGTCTGGCAACAGGACTCTGTATTAGTTACGCCACACTAGCAGGAAGACCCAATCAATTTCTGCGACCACTTCACTCCTTACATCTGGTCACCTAACTCGCCAAACTGCAATCACCTTTATTATAAGGGGGCGCTTGTAACACTCTTTGTAACACCAAAGATGAACTGAAGGTAAGGATTATGATACACTCACCAACTTAAAATTAAGGAGGCTGCTCAAAAGATTTGCAGGAAACTCCGAAGTTGTCTGGAGAACGTGGTTGAAGCCAATGGCGATTTTTTAAAATAAATAATTCTTTCAAGATATTTTGTGAAATTTTGGTAAATATATCAGTTTAAAATTTTAGGTACCTCCACTCATTTTCGATATCTAAATTTTAAATTGAATTTTTAAAAATATAAAAGTTTTCTTGAAACTCTTATTTTAGTTTCAATTGAAAGCTAAATAATTAAATTTACTATTTCCCGTAAGCAAAATACTCTGGTATATTTCAAACAGAAATTATTTTGATTGGAATTTAAAATTTTTCAAATTTTTTCAGATCTTTCATTTTTTCAGTCATTTGTAAACAAAAGTTAATTCTCGGTTTTAAAAATCTTGCAAAAATAAAATATATCTTTGTGACACATTATTTTTAGAAAATTAGCAAATTTATGATAAATTAATCTGATTTACACAAGTATTACTTATTTATAGCGTAAAATTTAGAATAAAACTATTTCATAATAACAGAGTTGAACTTTTTGACCTGTTTGCCGTATATCAAACGTGTTGATAGGTTGTCAGATTAAAGATAAGATAAGTCTATAGCGATTACAAGTGACACAATTTTACAAATTGTTTTCCTATTCGGAGTCGATTTTCGGAAACAGAGGCCAAATTTAAAAAGAAAATAGATTATTTATATTCCCCAATGAGTCCTGTGTTTAACTCATAAAACCATTTACCGCAACAAAGTCAAATTTATTAAAATTTCATGGATTTACGTGAATGGTGTGTAACAGATGAAAAAAAATATTTTTACAAAGATTTTTGAAAAATAATAATTTCAAAAATACTTTAATTTATTTGTGAATGAGTACTGAAAGATTTATTAAAATCCGACAATTATTTGATTTTTGCGAGAATTTCCAAATTAATGTGTTTGCCTCCGGAAAAAAAAGTGAGTTATGTATTATTACATTTTCCATTGTAAACTCTCGTAACGATTTGATTACTTGCTAACTCAAATCAAAACAAGATTTTTTGCCAAAATTTTGAACATGTTAGAAGGGATTAAAAAATTAAAAAGAAAATTACTTTGATTTTTCCTCTTAATAATAATATAAACATTTTGATGGAAAAAGTTCGTTTTTATTAAGTTCCGGGCCTTTTTTTATTTATACTTTGCTGTTTTTTAGCGACTTAGTAGAGGTACCTAGAAAGTTTAAATGAGATGTCAGTATTATTTTCATTTCTGCGTAACTTTGACGACAGTTTCTCTATCGTACCCAATATCTATCTATCTATCTATCTATCTATCTATCTATCTATCTATCTATCTATCTATCTGAAAAATTCATAATCTGACTATAATGGTTTGATTCTAGAGCTGTGAAATATTGCATGCATTATTTTCAACTCTTAATGATAACTGCATTGTTTCTTTCCAGTCAAAGTGACATCCAGCTGTTCAAAGAAGACTTCAAAACGCCAAACAAACCACGTCGTTCAGTAAATTTGTGGTGTTTAACGCGTTTAAATGTAGATATTTGTTTAATATAAAAAATAGAGCAATAAAAGTAAACAAATTAAAAAAGTTAAAAATAACTTATCTATCAGATTTTGAGTTTTTTTTTTCAAATATCCCTCTCGTCAGTGCCAGGTAAATCTCTAAAGATTTATTTAACGCTAACGAGCAGTTTATCAGCAAAACTCGAAGTTTCGTAACCCACTCGAGTTATAGTGGCACTACATGCACTAAGGGGTTTGCTGCAATGGTGTGCTTTAGGCAAGCTAGCCTAACGGGGCCCAACTCTCTCCAGTCTTAAATTTAGAGTTTTTCTTCTCCGAGACCGGTTGCCACCCAAAGTTATAAAACAAAATCTGTTCTGCTATTTACCGTTAGCTGAGGGGAGAATAGATGGATTTATAAATTTCCCAAAACTTACGTAAGTGTAAGTAATGAACTCGACTGGAATTCGAACTTTGCTTTCCAATTCCTCAATCCGAGTTGCTATCCATTAAAAAGTTGCCACTTTAAACATCTTCCATTAAAAAAAAAAAAAAGCAAAAAACAAAAACAAAACAAAAAACGATATGAACTTTTGTTCTAAACCAATTCCGAAAATCGGATCAAATGAACAAATATTAGATTTGGGCGAGGAGTAGCTTTTCGATTGGGCAGAGGACTTTTCAAAATTTCTTCGTATACGAGATATTATTTCTCGGTTAGAAGACGCTATGTTTTTTGTTTTTTTACTAAAATAAAGCTAAAAATAAATACGTTTAAACTATTTCCTTCTAAGTCGAAATTTACTTCTGTGAAAACCTCATTTCACTTGTTTGAATGTGTATTCATACTGTTTTATCTATTTTATTATTTTGGTCATTAATGTTCGTCTTACAACCGGAACGTTTCGACGACTAGCAATACAGTTTTCAGCAACGATTTCCAACCTATGTGTTGAGCCAAAAATCGTAGGCGTACCGCAGAAATTTTTCAAAGGTAATTGGGATGATAGATAGATAGATAGATAGATAGATAGATAGATAGATAGATAGATAGATAGATAGATATGTACAGACTGAGATAGAGATAGATAGATAGATAGATAGATAGATAGATAGATAGATAGATAGATATGTACAGACTGAGATAGATAGATAGATAGATAGATAGATAGATATGAACACACTTAGATAGATAGATAGATAGATAGATAGATAGATAGATAGATAGATATGTACAGACTGAGATAGATAGATAGATAGATAGATAGATAGATAGATAGATAGATAGATAGATAGATATGTACAGACTGAGATAGATAGATAGATAGATAGATAGATAGATAGATAGATAGATAGATAGATAGATATGAACACACTTAGATAGATAGATAGATAGATAGATAGATAGATAGATAGATATGAACACACTTAGATAGATAGATAGATAGATAGATAGATAGATAGATAGATAGATAGATAGATAGATATGAACACACTTAGATAGATAGATAGATAGATAGATAGATAGATAGATAGATAGATATGAATACATTAGAACACACTTAGATAGATAGATAGATAGATAGATAGATAGATAGATAGATAGATATGAACAGACTGAGATAGACAGTAATGATGACGCTGTAGATGATAGTTTAGAGCTTTTACGTGAATTCAGCAGTGACGTGTTTTGGTGATTTGAGGATGAATAAAACTTCTTTGTTTTATAATTTTATATGCATATTAAAAAAAAATTGAATTCATTTTTATAAAAATAAAACCACTCTTGGACAATGAAGTATGTATAGCATATTTACTAACCACCAACTTGTATGCCATTGATATACAAAACAAAATCGGACCAGTGATTGAGATAAACAATACGTGGCACCAGTAATAGTGAATGTGTTGTTGTATGAGAATTACTTATTTTTTTCTTAGAAATTTCTTTCCAATGTTAGGATACGTCTTCCTAGCCGTAGCGTCTTGTAAACCGGAAAATACGGTAACTAAATTATTTTCGAAAGAATTCCAAAGCGTAGGTGTACATCAGTCAGTTTAGTGCCATACATAATACACGGTTGGGCGATTATGTCTCGTAAGTGACATGACTGACTGGGAAGAAAATTTTCCCGCAGTTGGTTGCCATTAATTTCTACGGTACACTGGTTGCCAACCAAGGTTATAGAATCTAAACTTTCCTGTTATTTAACCCATAAAGGAGGAAAGAGTCGGATAAATACCTTTCCCAAGGGTATTTGCGCGTAAGCGAATGCATGGAATTCAACTGGAATTCGAACTCGGTACCCCGATTTCTCGTTCCGAGCCGATATCCACTGCACTACAACGCACATCTGCGTTGCAGGTATCAAGTTTAAAAACCCTTTAAATTAATGGCTCAATACACGTGACATTGTAGTGAATATAAATTCTCTCTACTCTTCTTCTCTTGTACAAAAATTCACAATTTTGTGTGAAATCCTGATTTTGACGAATAGGAAAAGGATTGATCTATACTGAAAGAAAAAGACGAAGCCGGATTTCGCGATCCGATGTTAAATTAATTTTCTAACCAATGGAAAGACGTGATTCGAAAAACTAAGAGAAAAGTTAGCAATCCAGTGTGAAAAACTAAATGGCTATAAAAACACAAAGTCAGAATCAGTCACTGAGATGGAAGCAGCGATATCATGCACCAGCAACATGACAAAAACTTCAAACACTGACCAGAACATAAGGTCTCGACACACATTCGTTCTCCTTCTTCACTCGCGCTATTTTCCTTTACCTTTTCTTCTCCATCCTCAACATTCTCGCAGTCAACAAAGAAGAAGACGACGACGACAATAACAACAACAAGATACTTCAACTGACTTCTAAAATTAACGCCCGATCAGTACAATTTTCTTTTATTACTTTTCTTTCTTTTTCACTTTCTTCTCGGCCATAAAAAAGAAAGGAACACAGACTTTATTAGTAACCTGTTAATCTTTCTACATACACACATTCTGCTACTTACAACTACAAGCTCTGGATGTACTTAACTTCTTACTACTATTTCTCTTCTAACATTTAACTACATACTACATTTTCTCTTTGAATATTTAACTTCTACAAATTGATATTATTCTGTTCTGTTCATAAAATTCCACATTCCAACATCCAACCTTCCATCTTCTGATGACCTTCTGATAAAGCCTTAAGTTGCAGGGAGTTCGGTAATGTTTGACTCAAAGCCAATTTAATAAATATTTAACCATTTTCACTACCACTTAAGGGGGAATTTCTAACTCTTACAAAAAAAAAAAAAAAAAAGAAGCAAGGTGAATAATTCTTCCCTTCTCAGCGTCATATTTGTGAGAAGGAAGCTTTTCTACAATCTAAACTTATATAATAAATGGAATTTGTCTGTGTCTGTCTGTCTGTCTGTGTGTGTGTCTGTGTGTGTATCCGTTACCTATATACCCCGAAACGGCTGAACCGATTTTCTCGAAAATTACACAGTTGTACTATAAGCGTCTGCGAGTGTTCTTAGCTAGGTTTTGTGTCGAGGTACCCCCGATAAATATCGAAAATCGATAATCGAAAAAATCGGGTTATAGAAGGAGTGGTCCGATTTTAATCAAATTTGATGCACTCATAGACAAAGACATAAGAAACGATATTCAGAAATTTCAAGGTTGCAGTTCTTACAATAGTGCAGAAAATCGATAATATATATATTTATATATATATAAAAGGCAAGATGTGTGTGTGTGTGTGTGTGTGTGTGTATCTGTTTATCTGTCTGTATGTCCTTTATACAAATCCATAATTTTTATCCGATTCTCACCAAACTTCACACAAATGTTCTTTAGGCTTCTGGTCAGGTCATGGGCGACTTATTTCCCCCAATTTCTCCCCGGTTTTGCTTTAACTGGAAACGACTATTGCTTTTTAGTCTTTCATGCTGCTAGTAAACAATATTAAGAAACAAAAAACGATCACAGCTAAAAAGCTTGGAAGAAGATTTAAGAATATGCCTGTCCAAAATTCGACCTTGCAAAGAAGATATTCTAAAAAGCTGTCAAACTAAGATGTCTCATTAAATGTTAAACTATGATAAACTGAAAAATAATTTAATTACACATTTTTTTATTTTTAATTATTATCTTTTTATTACAAATTATAAGAAATTATTTTGTTTGTGTTAAGAAATAAATCATAAAAATATATAGCCAAGTACTGAACTCGCAACTCTTTGAGTCACTGGATCCAACCAACGCTACTGAGTCATGTGTCGTTGATTCTGAAGACGGTCGGAGCGTACAACGGCTAAAACGTCTTTAATATGGCAACAAAAATGAAGCATCAGTCTGAACAATGTAAATAACTGTCTTGATTAGTTTTTTCTCTTGCTCTCTAATGTTTTTCTTTCTTTTTTCATGTGTTTCCACACACAGTAACTCCTTGTACCTTTGTAGCTTTAGTGCCTTCTATGGGGTGATATGATTAAGAAAAAACAGAGTTGCCACCAGCAATCTGATAATCAATAATCTTTTTCAATCAGTAATACGGTACTAATTTTCCAGAGAGTAATTTCAGCTTTCGCGTGAATTCATCTTACACATTTATAAATTTATTCGTCCGTGCATTAAATACTGTTGTAATATCTGGTTGGGTGCTCCTGCTATTCATTTTAAGGTTCTCAACAAAATCCAAAGAAGAATCTGCAATGTAATCGGTCCTGACTTGGCATATCGACTTTAGTTATTTTCTCACTGACATGATGTGGCTTTCCTCTGTCTCGGTACAAATATTTTCACGGATTCTACTCTGACGAGCTTCATTCCCTTGTGCCGGGCTTACATGAATTTACTCGTGCTACTAGATTGGCAACTAGACCCCATCGTTTTACCGTCAAAATAGGTAAATGTAACTCTCATTTCTACTGCAACAGTTTTTTTTTTCTCGCATTACTCGCCTATGGAACCCCTTTGCTTCCCTGTTAGTTACAATCTCCATAAGTTTAAGTGTAACGTCAATTGCCATCTTCTATCTCCTTGACTCTCATCTTTCTCTTGTTTTTTCTTCAACATCCCCTTTACTGCTTTTACTCTTCCCTCTCCTCTCACTGTAATACCCTGCAAACCAGTAGTGGTACTGCTTTGCTTGTGATGAAACGATTATAAAAAAAAAAATGGTTCGAATCAGTTACTATTTTGGTACGTCAGTTTTTTAAAACAGTCTCAAAAAATGGTTGCCATTTCTACTAGATTTTTGTGCTTCTTTCTTATAACTTGCAGGCGTTTAACTCCGATCATGACTCCTATGAATACAGGTCACGTATTTCATAAAGTCAGTCAGTTAGTTAAGTGCCATACGTGATACACGATTGGGCGATCATGTCTCGAAAGAGACATGACTGACTGGGCAGAAGATTATCGCGCAGTAGGTTGCCATTGCTTTCTGCGGTAGACTGGTTGCCGACCAAGGCTATAGAACCCAATCTGTCCTGCTATTTAACCCATAACTGGAAGGAAGAGATGGATTAATATCTTTCCAAGGGTATTTGCGCGTAAGTGAATACAATGGATTCAACTGGAATTCGAACTCGGCACCCCGGTTTCTCGTTCCGAGCCGATATCCACTGTACCACAACGCACATCCATTTCATAAAGAGAACTTTTTAAAAACTTAATAGCGGCTTGACTGGGCAAAGTTTGTGTGATTTGTACAGCATTAGATTTTTAACAACTTACGATTTATTTTTAATAATTTCACCCCTAATTGACATTATTTTAAATAACATTTGTCACCATTTTTTTCTGACACACCTGAAAATTAATCTATCAGAAAAAGAAGTAAAACAAACTTTTTTAGCGTCCACAACACAAGTCCCGCTCTACAATCATCTTGGTAATATTTATTTTCAAACTGACGGCGTCACTATAGGCAGACCTCTCGTTTTTTTTTTTTTTAATTTTCAATGGACAAAAAACAAAATATTCAATAAAATAAATAAACCAATTATTTTTTACTTACAAAATGTATTTCGGACAATTTCTGACAGAATCTGCAATTCATCCTAGAAGAATGTTTCGTAATTTGTAGAAATCGAAAAATAAATAAATAAAATAAAATAAAATAAAATAAAAACTAATAAAACATTAAACAAGCAACATTTGTTTAAATTTTTCCCAGGGACCAGTAAAATGTTCTGAATCATAAAACAGTTAAGTATAAAAAAAGAAAAAAAAAAAAAAAGAAAAATTATAAAGAACTTTGTTGGTAAAATTTATATATATATATATATATATATATATATATATATATATATATATATAAATTTTACTCCGAGCAAGCCGTGGCCAGTGGGTTATAGTGAGAGAAAAGGCTGAGTACAGGAGGACAGGAGATATTGAAGAAAAGATAAAAAATGAACAAGACTCAAGAAGATAGAAGATGGCAATTGAAGAGGAAAGCCATGTCACAGTGGTGAGAAAGTGACTGAAGTCAAGATGACAAGTCAGGATCGAGTACATTGATGATATAAAGAAACAGACAGAACAAGCCTAACCACAAATAATCTCGATAAATATATAGCATTATATAAAACTCAATGTGCCAGATTAGTGATGCTCAACCTGCATATATACCTATGTGAATATGTACAGGTGATGTTAGATAAATTAAGTATTATTTCATACTCGCATACTCCTATCATGAAAAATGACTGCAAAACATTTACAAATACATACCCAACGGTCTTTATTATATTATATATATATATTTCATTACTCGACGACGTAATTATTGCAAAAAACTAAAATAATAAGGGATTGTTAAAGAGCAAACATGCGGCAAGATCTTTCCTAACTGGTAGTAAAACTTAATAACCGGTAGCAAAGAAAATGAAGTAAGCCGATGGCGCCTCGCTATTATCTGTCTGTCTGTCTGTCTGTCTGTCTGTCTGTCTCTCTCTCTCTCTCCATGAACGAGACAGGAGAGACGCATACACACACACACACACACACACACACACACACACACACACAAATATATATATATATATATATTACCGAAATTAACGAAGATTAACGAAACTTGGTTATATACAACCGACAATTTGAAATGAATTGTTTGAACATTATTTTTTATCGATACTCGTATTTAAGTAGATATTCTGTTTGATATTACGGAAATTAACGAAGATTAACGAATTTTAACGAAACCTGGTTATAAACAACCGACAATTTGAAATGAATTGTTTGAACATTATTTTTTATCGATACTCGTATTTAAGTAGATATTATGATTTTTTTTGTTGTTTTTTTTTAATTAGACATTATTATATATTTATATCTAGCGGCCTGATTATTTACGAAAAAAATTTTATTACGAAAATGCGTGTCATTCGGTAGGATTCGAACATGCGACCCTTATCCAGATAGGGGAAGCTACCATGTGATGTGGCACGTCTTAGACCTCTCAACCACGAATGACCATTTGTCTAAACGAGGTTCTAATCAAGCCTATATAACAATCAAGCCTATGTGGATAGGGGTCGCATGTTCGAATCCTGTCGAATGACACACATTTTCGTAATAAAAACTTATCGTAAATAATCAGACCGCTAGATATAAAATTTTAATACTGTTTAATTAAAAAGAAAAACAGAATATCTACTTAAATACGAGTATCGATAAAAATAATGTTCAAACAATTCATTTCATATATATATATATATATATATATATATATATATATATATATATATATATATATACGTAGATAAATACAGAACGTTCCTTATCATAATGGAGAGGATATATATATTCTTCACTCCACTATAATCATTGCAAAAGAATAAAATAAAATAAAATAAAATAATAAAGCACTGTTAAAGAGCAAACACGCGGCAAGAGCTTTCATGGCTGCTAGTAAAGTTTAATAATTGCAAGTAAAGAGAATAAAACTGAGCTGACCCTGTTTTGCTATTCTCTCTCTCTCTCTCTCTCTCTCTCTCTCTCTCTCTCCATTAGCGTGAAAGGTGGGCTATATATATATTCTTCATTATTAAATGAGTTATTACGCGTCCTGGGTTTCTACCATGTGGTATCTTCAGGCAATTTGCAATAACTGATTTTAACGTTTACCTTTTTCTTTTAAGAACGCTCATGTGACGGGGAATTTTTGAACGCGCAGTTTTTTAAATTAGAAGAAATTATACCGTTTTCATCCATGGTTGTATGAACCTAATAGGTATTTTTTTTTTAGTATTTAGTCATAATTTCTGCTCTTTCATTCAATAGTTCATTTTTGTTTGAGAATAGTCTAATTGCTAACTTTTCTTTCTGGCACAGTTGTAAGGCTTTGCTGTTTTCACTATACTCCACGTTATGTCTGGGTCTTTTCCATATTTTGATTTCAGTTTCCACACGTGGCTAGCCAATTTTGTACAGGTTTTTATGTTTTCTATTTTGAATGTGGACTTGGGATTGAACCACCTGGTCTTAAAGGTGTCCTTGGTTGATCCAAAATACATTTTATTTTGGCCATTTGAGTCATGTAAATGACTTCTTTTGTCTTACAAAGTCCTTGAAGTGGACATATATTTTTATCCCTGTAGTTGCATTTTTTATTATTGATTGTGTTTCTATTGAAAATTTTGTTTAGTTCTGAGCTTTTTAGAAAGTGTTCATCTATCACTTTAAAAATATTTGTCTTTACCTCTAAATTAAATGGTGGATTGAAAGATAATGTTTCGTTTTCTATTATCGTTTTTTGTTTGTCTGTTTAGTAGAGAATTATATTGTAAAATATCCTTATGGCCAGATTTTCTTAGTGCATCTTCACATCTTTACAATATAATTTATACTTAAAATTAGGAAGGGATAACGGAAATCTGTACAGAACATAATATGGAAAGAAGGTATGAAAAATCTCATACTTACAGGAGAAATTGAAGACAAGAGAGATATCGGACAAAAGAGTATTTATTGAAGGACAGGAAAATGTGGAGAGCCATGATTAATAAAGTCCTGAAGAGATACTGAGCATAGAGAGTGATATATGGATGTATATCTGTATTTCAGTTTTGACACGACACTTTTTTTCAGAAACAAATATAATTGCAAAAGAAACGGCAACAATATGAAACTGGATAAAAAAAAAAAAGAAAAAAGAAATGATTCCCGTTCTTCCGCCACTTTCTTTCATTCCCATCATTTTGGTTACGCTCATTTTTCATTTACGAGTTTCGTCATTTTATTTTTTATTGTCGTCCGTTTCAACCCAACGCCATTTTGAATTCCATTGACACATTGAGCGAAAAGCAGCCCATAAATTATCCAAATTTATAAGAAACCCGGTTAAATGATGCATCGTAATCCCAGATGGACCATCGACGCTTCAGCACATCGCTGACCAACCTTACAACGAGACCCAGAAATGATTAACCTTCTTCATTCTTCGTCCTGAATCACGTGACCAGGCAACTATTGTTATTATTAAGGATGTCATTATTTTTTGCGCAGTTGTTCTTGTTACAATTCTTCATCATTTTCTGCTTTTTTTATATGAAAATATTCATATGCCCCTTGTATAATTCATTTTGATATTTAAAAAAAACTGGCCGTATATATTATATTGTCAAATATTGGTTAAAAAGATTACAAAGATTGTATAGCGTAAAAGTTAGTGATTTCTCGTCTTGACAATTACTATTCAAAACCCAGGTTTCTATGTAAGTTTTCATCACCCTCACAGTATAACTTACTGTCCGTTATAAACTATTAGACAAGAAATTTATTAGTGTATAAATCGACGTCAATAATTTGTCTTTTAGGTAGATATTATCACAAAACGACATGTTTTGTGACAAAGAAAACATTTTTAATAAATTTCTCACTTAAATTTAGCCATACTTCTAATAGACTGGGATTTAACCTGAGATAATCGTTCCTCTCGCACATTAACATGAATCAGGCTTCTCTCCCTGAAAGTAAAACACTGCGCCTCCTCGGATTAACTCTCACATCAGACCATAAGTGGAATAACTATATAGAATCCACAGCTAAACCCGCTGCTAAGAAAGTTGGTTCTCTGTGTAAGGCCAGGAAGTTTTTCCCGTCCGAAACAATCTTGCATATATACAAATCTACCATTCGCCCGTGCATTGAGTATTGCTACCATGTCTGGTCGGGTGCTCCTGCTATCCACCTAGGTGTCCTTGACCAAATCTAACGGAGAGTCTGTAACGTGATCGATCCCGACTTGGCAGCTAGGAGACAGTCGCCTTCTCGCCGACGCAATGTGGCTTCCCTGTGTCTCTTCGACAAATACTTTCACGGCTTTTGCTTCGATGAACTTAGCTCACTGGTACCTCTATATATGAATTTCCTCGAGCCACAAGATTAGCAATTAGGTCCCACCCTTTTACTGTGAAACCGATAAATTGTAAACGCAAATTCTACTCCAGTAACTTCTTTTCTCGCACTTCCCGCCTGTGAAATTCCCTTCCGCATACTTGCTTTCCCGACAGCTACAATCTTTAAGAATTCAATTGTAAAGTCAATAGTCACCTCCTGTCTCACTAACTTACATCCTGTCTCTCATGCTTTTTTCTCCGTCCACCCAACTCGTCAGTATTCTCTTCCTTCTTATACTCTCTTCCTGACACCCTCTGTAGCCTGTCACTCTTTCTCATAACATCACATCCCTCCTATGTAAGCCCCTGCACAACAGTGGCAGTAAAATGCCTTGTCTGGGACCTCACGATTATATATATATATATATATATATATATATATATATATAAAATACCTTCCCCTTCTTCATCTGAAAAAAAATATTATCTGAAAAAAAACAAAACAATAAAAAAGCAATCTTTCAGTCATTCATTTTCATTTTTCTTTCTTCTTTCAGTCATTTGTTTTCCTTACAATATTTCATTTCTTTCTTTCTTTCTTTCTTACATTTCTTCTTTCTTTGGGATTATTTAAATTCTTAATTCATGACCCCATTTTTCTCGATTTCTGTTCGCTTCTTTCTTTTTCTTTCTTTCTTTCTTTCTTTCTTTTATTCATTTCTGTCAGTTAGTAATTGGTCTTTTCATCACTTACGATTTTTTCGATTTTCTTTCTATTTCGTTCTTTCTTATATATTTTTCATTAAATTATTTTATTTGTTTACTCATCGCGCTTTCTTCCTTTCTATTTTTTACCTTTATTCATTCTTTCTTTTTTATCTGAAATTATATACATTTTCATACGCCCTCTTTCCCTTTTTCACACTTTGTTTTTGTAGTTAGTTGGTTTGTTTTGTTGCTAGTCTTTCTTTCTTTCTTTCTTTCTTTCTTTCTTAAATGATATAAACTCTTCATCCCACCCTCTTTCTTTCCTTCATTATGTTTTTTGTCTTTGTTTATTTGTTTGTTTTTTGTTTTTTTTTCTTTCTTAAATCATTTAATTTCCTTATTCTTCCGTTTTTCTTTCCCGTTTTCATTTTTTCTTTCTTTCTTTCTTTCTTTTTTTCCTCAATTCTTTATCCCACTTTCTTTGTTTATTTACGATTTGATTTTTGTATGTATATTTTTTTCGTGTTTTCGTTTGTTTATTTCTTTTTTAAATTAATTAATTTCTCCATTCACCTGTCTTGACTCTTGACTTCTCGTTTTTTATCTTTTTGCCTTTCTTTCTTATAGTATCCTCATTCATCCGTCCTTACTTGTCGTTTTCTGTCTTTCTTTCTTAAATTATTTAATTTTTTCATGCATCTGTCTATCTTATGTTTCTTTCTTTCTTATATTATTCACTTGCTTCATTCATCCGTCTTTCTCATTTCCTTATTTCCTTCCTCAAATTAAATTTCTTCATTCATTCGTTTTCACTTTTATTTTTTCTTTCTTTCATGCATCCTTCTTTACTTCTCGTTTTCTTTCTTTCGTTCTTGAATTGTATAATTTCTTCATTCACCCGTCCTCAATTCTTGTTTTTTTCTGTCTTTTTTTCTGTCTTTTTTTCAGTCTTTCTTAAATTATTTAATTTCTTCATTCGTTCATCTTTACTTCTCTTTTTCTTTCTTTCTGTATTTATTCATTTTATTTTTTCTTTCATTTTTTCTTTGTTAAATTTTTCATTCATCCATTTTAAATGTCTAAAGATTTTACTTC
The DNA here is from genome assembly GCA_037127315.1 of Ascarosepion bandense. Lineage (NCBI taxonomy): Eukaryota > Metazoa > Mollusca > Cephalopoda > Sepiida > Sepiidae > Ascarosepion > Ascarosepion bandense. The sequence continues at coordinate 3,710,097 of JBBBDQ010001490.1, forward strand.
TCTTTTTTCTTTCTTAATTTCTTCATTCATCCTGCTTTACTTCTCGCTTTTTTTCTTATTTTCATTCGTTTTTAAAGTTATTTCATTTCTTCATTATCCGTCATTCTCGTTTTCTTTCTTTCTTTCTTTCTTTCTTTCTTTCTTTCTTTCTTTCTTTCTTTCTTATATTATTCAATGATTTTATTCATCCCTCCTTAATACTCGTTTTCTGTCTTCCTTTTTTCCTTCTTAAATTATTTAATTTCTTGATTCATTCTTCTTGGCTTCTCGTCTTCTTTCTTTCTTTCTTTCTTTCGTAATTTTTAAAATTTTCTTCGTTCATCCGTCTTTACTTCTCTTTTTCTTACATTCTTTCTTTCTTAAATTATTTCATTTATTCTTTCATTCTTTTTTTCTTTCTCGTTTTCGTTCTGTTGCATTCATATTCATTTAAATCCCGTCTTTCTTTCTTTCTTTCTTTCTTTCTTTATTTTTCTTTCTTTCTTTCTTTCTTTCTTTCTTTCTTTCTTTCAGGTTTTCTCTTTTCCAATCTTTGCACTTTTCTTTTTTTTCTTTTTCATTTTTTTTTTCTCAATTGGAGTAGATAGATTAAACTATCGCCCGGTTCACACTCCACCCACGTCTATTGTACAGGTGTACAGGCTCATCCCTTGTTCCCTGTTCAGGATGTGGTTTTCCGCATTCTCTTTTCCAATCTTTTCACTCTTACGTAGCCCCCTGCACATCAGTGGCGTTACCGCCTTGCTCGGGGTGATATGATTAAAAATAAATAAATAAATAAATTGTTAATTTTTTTTATTAATCGGTCTTACATGTCTTGAGGTTTTACTTCTTTCTTTCTTTCTTTCTTTCTTTCATTCATTCATTCATTCTTTCTTTCTTTCTTTTTTAATTTCTTCATTCATCCGTCTTTACTTCTCGTCATTTCTTTGTTTCTTCTTTTGTTTGTTTGTTTGTTTGTTTGTTTGTTTGTTTGTTTGTTTGGTTCTTTCTTTCTTTCTTTCTTTCTTTCTTTCTTCAATTATTCAATTTCTTAATTCATCCCTCTTTACTTCTCTTCTTTGTTTTTTGTTTGTTTGTTTTCTATTATTATTTAATTGCTTTTTTCATCCGTTCTTAATACTCGTTTTCTTTCTTTGTTTTCTTCTGTTTTTTTTTTTCTTAAATTATTTTATTTAAATTATTTCTTTTATACTTCTTTACATCTCCTTTTCTTTATTTCTGTTGCATTCATGTTCCTTTAAATCCCTTCTTTTCTGTCTTTCTTTTAAAAATATTTAATTTTTTAAAAATTTCGTTTTCATTTACTCAATTCACGTAAGAAAAAATGTACCCGAATTCATACTTGAAGACATACGTTTAAAAAAAAGACGAAAAAAGAGAAAGATAAATTGACAAAATCAAATAAGTACTGTTCTAAAAGGAAAAAGAAAAACATCTTTTTTAAACAATTAAAGAATTTTTTTCAGATAAAGTGAATGTAAACAGAAACAGAGACACAGATAACATTTGTGGGCGGAGCCAACTAAACTCACGAAGTCGAGAGTTATACGAGAGTAGACACGAGATTTTATGGTAAGCTGTCAGGGTGAACCGGTTATTATTATTATTATTATGTCATTTTTCATCATATTTCGATTTCTGCTTTGGTCTCACTACCAACCAAGTCTGCGGGGAGACCTAAGGCAGGTAGTGGCGTGTTGTTATGGCTCCATTTCATGTTTTTCTATCTTCCCTATCATCTCCAGCATTACATAGATAAAGTTTTCCTTAGTGTGTGGGCTGTTATTATTATTATTATTATTATTATTATTATTATTATTATTATTAATAGTAGTATTAGTAGTAGTAGTAGCATTTCATTTTATTTCTTTTCTATGCATATTTAATTCAAGATTAGTTGCTGCCGAGTTGCCAAAAGAGGGAAAGAATGAAACATTTTTGAAAAATCAAAGAAAACATTAATTTTAAGCTTTTCTTTTCTTTTTCATCCTTTTCTGTCAACTGGCAACGGAATACTAATCTAGGGAATCTTATTATCTTCCTCTATAAGAGTAGTCATTCGGACTTATACTAAGTACGTATTTAATATTCCCCACGTTCCTACCTGTTAAGAATATATTTTTCTTATGTCTGTCTGTCAAATGGGACGTTAGCAACCCGGTAGGACAACAATTAAGCCTACAAAGGGTGGATGAACTCTTAAGGAGTCAACGGCCAGCTAACTAGAAGTAATGTCCCGATAAAGCACCGTGGAGAAGGCCATGGGAAACTACTCCGCTATTCTTCCGCACAACAATATGATAAACCCTAACGGCGTGAAAAGCATTAAGCCTAAAGACACTGACTTCTCACCCAGCACGGAACGACATGCGCTACAGGTGTCACCAGACCGTCATCCTGCGACTGTCGTCATTAACTGCGTAAAGGGGACAAATTTCCTCAGAATTATCCCACGCCCGGAATGGAAGGACATCACCGACAGGTGTAACCGGACCGTTATCCTGCAACTTTTAGCAACAAACAAAAATAACATTTGAGGCGTGGAATGTCAGAACCATGAACAACGGTGGACAGCTCGAAAACGTGAAGCAATTGATGACTAGATTAAGCGTAAACATTTTAGGCATACGTAAAACGAGATGGCCTAACAATGGAGTCTTCATCAGTGACGACCACAGAATTATATACACAGGAGATGAAGATAATGAAAAAGGAGTCGGTATTATACTGTATAGAAATAAAAAGAAATCCGTTATGGGATACTGCCAGATATCTGAAAGAATTCTAGTAGTTAAACTGAAAGGCCTCTCGATATATAGGTAATAGTGGTATATTGCACCGACAGTACAAATTACAGAAAAAGAGATCGAATCCTTCGACTCCATGCTTGATTATGTAATGGCAAAGTGCAAATCACAAGACATCAGAATCATCATGGGAGATGTCAATGCCAAAGTCGGTGAAAGGAGAGAAGATGAAAAGGTCAGCAATTTCGGACTAGGACACCGCAATGGCCTTGGTGAGAAAGGGGTCCAATAGTGCACAGCGAATGACCAAATAATGACTAACACCTGGTTCTAAAAGCACTCAAGAAGACTATGGACATGTAGTAGTCCAGGAAGAGAAATTAAAAACCACATTGATTATGTTACTATCAACAAGAGATTCAAACTGCAGCCTATCAATGCAAAGCCTACCCAAGTGCTGACTGTGGAAGTGACCACATGCCAGTTTTATGCAAATCAAGGATAAAACTAATGCTATTAAAAAAAAAAACAACACAGCCCTAAAACTGCAGCACAAGAGACTCATGAATGACTCAAACCTGCAATAAATGTATATGGACAGACTGAAAACGAAAGACGAAGGCTAATTTGGAAACAGAAGTTCAAAATGCAATGAACTAGTAGTGGCTCTAGTGGCATTGGCGAACGACATCATTCCTTAAGGAAAAGCACGACGGAAAAAAATGAGTGGATCACTGAAGAGATTCTTGACCAGATGCAAAAGAGACAAAAATCATGCCAAGATATGGAATGGAATACAAGAAACTACTACGTTTTGGGCCAAGGACTATATTTGATTAAAGGTGCCTTAGCTGCCAAAGCACAGTCTTCACAGAAGTTTACGATATTTTCGATATCCTTATCCATGTTTGGCCAGTATACATAACCGCGTATAAGGCTTTTCATTTTTGTAATTCCTGGGTGTCTGGCATGGAAATCTTTCAGAATTCATCTTTATAGTGTTGTGAGAACGATGACTCGCTTACTATATAGCAGTACAGTATAACCCGAATATAAGAGACCAGGATATAAGAGATGTTTTCTCTGGTCCCAAAGTGGAGCCTATGGTAATGTATATAAAATAGACCAAACCCGGGTATAAGAGAAACCCGGATATAAGATAATCCTGGATATAATATAGCTTTTATCCGGCCTCGACAACTCTCTTATATCCGGGTTACACTGTACTTCGTCGCATAGAGGGGAAATATCTGAAGTCTGCTTGTTCTTGTCACAAATTTTGATTTTGGTTTGCCTGATAAGCTCATCGTTTAGAGCTTCTCGTTTGATTTGCTCGAGAGTTACAGAGAGTTCTCTTACTGTGTTGCATAACGTTCTTTTAAATTCTCCTTTTGTTTGAAGAGAAGCAATCACAGTATGTTCAGGAGGTTCTCTAAGTTTTGGGTGATTAATCAGGACAATCCGTCGGCATAACAGAGATTTTTATACAGTAGGAACTCTAGTTTAAAGTTATAATTTAAAAGGATTCTTCCCCATCTCCGCAGTCTATTTGCTGTATGCACAGGCAGAACTTTTTTTTAAAACCGAAGATGATCAGTCACGGTTTATGGTCGGTCTGCATTGTACAGTGTCTACTGAGAATGTACCGGTAAAACTTCGTTAGTGTGAAAATAATCCCTAACGATTCTTTCTCAATTTGCGAGTAATTCTTTTCTGCAGAAAAAAGTGTTCTCGGCGCATAAGATCCATCTGGCATCTTGTGCATAATACACCCTCCAGTGCCACACGAGCTGGCGTTGCTGGCAACTGTAATGTCTAGGTTTGGGTTATAGTGAGTGGAAAACAAGTCTGATGTCAAGAATTCCTTTAATTTGGCAAATGCTTCTTGGCATTCAGGCGTCCACCCCCAGTCCTTTAATTTTTTACTCACTCAGGGAATCACGACTGCCTTTTTTCTCTCGAAAAAACATGAATTCTCGTAGTTTAGCGGCTCACGTTCAAGTTTAATGTAAGTTAGTTACATTTTTTTCGTTCGGTTTCCTTTACTGGATCGCTAAGTACTGTTGAATAGAACAAAGTGTGACGAAAAATAGAATCCCGTGTGTCCAATGTTGAACCAATATTGACAATTTCCACGCAGTCCTTTTGGGGTCCTCAAGGGTCCTTAAGATTCCTCATTGCCAATTTGTTGTAGCCTAATTAGAGACTATAAAGACACAAAGAAGGAATAGAGTGAAACAAATATATTAACAAAGAATAGTACAAAACATATACAAAATGAGAAGGTAACCAACGTAAGTGCTTGGTCCGGCTGTCAGAGCTATCTACTAGAATAGACTTCTGCAACAAAGCTGAAACTGCTGCTTATTTATAGTTGGAAGAGTTCATGCGTACAGAAGTGAATTCAGCAGATATATAAAAATAGAAAGGGGCGTAAGACAAGGATGTGTTTTCTCACCGGATCTATTCAACTTATAGAGCGAAACAATTCTGAGAGAAATAAAACCCTTGCCAGGATTCGTCATTAGCGGCCATAATCTAAGCAGTGTATGATGCGCAGATGACACAGTGCTGATAGCAGACACGGAAAGCAGAACGCAGGACCTCCTCCAGAATGTAGTAAGAGAAAGCGAAAAGAAAGGAGTCAGCATAAACTTCAAGAAAACTGAATGTATGGTAATCAGCAAAAAGAATACATCAAAATGCCAGTTACAGGTCGGAGAAACTAAAATAAAACAAGTAAAGAAACATAAATACCTAGAAAGCGTACTGACAGAGGATTGAAAATGAGATGTCGAGATCCAAAGACGTGTTGGCATAGCCAAGGTTACATTTCAAAAGTTAAACAGTACTGAAAGACAGGACACAAAGAAAAGAGTGCTGAATTGCTATCTGATGTCTGTGTTTCTGTATGGCAATAAATGTTGGACGATTTCCTTAAGTATGAAGGGGAGACTTCAGTTAGCAGAAATGTAGCTTTACTGAAGGATGCTGAGGATACCATGAACTGAGCACGTGACTAACGACGAGGTGTTGGAGAGGAATGAAACGAGGGAAAACTCATACTTAACATAAGAAAAAGACAAATGAGGTTTCTAGTACATGTAATGAGGAAGAAGGGTCTGAAGAATTTAATACTCGCAGGACAAATAGTGGGAAAAAAACAGGGGTAAGCAGTGTGAGACCTACATGATAGGCCTGAGCAAATGGATGGCAGAGCGGGGTTTGGAAGAGATACCAAGAGGAATAATTTTGAGAGCGACAAGATACAGAGCCAAGTGGAAGTCCATGTTCGCCTGTCTTGAAGGGTCACGGCACATAAAGAAGAATACTAATTTCAATCTGGGTCTCAGCCAGAAACCTAATTTCAGATAAAACTTTTCTCACTTAAAAATTAAAAATCTTTAGAAAATTAAAAATTAAGAACGATAACCATAACAACAACAAAAAACCGAGATCACAAACATTTTTACATATCTAAAGCCCTTCGTAAAGCGTGAATTGTACTTGTGAGTACATTATTTTTGTTTTTTGTTTTTTTAAGGCTTGGGCTAGAAGGGTTCCCTTCAATTAGTCTATCGGAACCTTTTCCAGCCAAACCGAATGATCCAACTACAACTGGAATTACTGATGTCCTCAGTTGCCACATTTTTTAAGATTTCTTTTTCAAGGTCTTTGTACACTGTTAGTTTTTTTAAGGTCTTCAAAGATACATTACAGTCTACTTGGACTGCCAAATTCATCATAATTTGATTTCTACTACGGTCACACCAAGTCTGCGGAACAACCTAAGGCAGGTCGTGGGGTGTTGTTATGGCTACATTTCATTTTTTTTTTTTATCTCCTATAACATCACTAGCGATATATAGACAAAATTCTTCCGAGTTTATAGGCTGAACTTAACAAGACAATTTAATGCATATCTCTTAAGGTTGTTGTTTTCCAAGGATTCTTACAGTGTATTATTTTGTTCCATTTTTTATCATTCCAAGTGCACCTACTATCACTGATATTATTCTTGGTTTCAATTTCCGCATTTTTTATTTTTTCTTCCAGGTCTTTATATACATTTTTTTCAAATTCCTTTGTTGCTATGTAATAATCCGCTGGACAAGCCATATTAATTAGTAGGCAAGTTTTTCTTTTTGATTTTTTACAATAATGTCCGGCCTATTTCCTTCAATTTTCCTGTCTGTGTAGATGGAGTAATCCCATAGAATGGTGACATCTTCTCTTTCTGTAATCGGTGCTGGATGATATTCATACCAATGTTTATTTTAATATTTTCCAAAGTGTTTGTACATTGCCCAGTGTAAATATTGTCCCACTCTATCGTGACGATTTTTATATTCATTTGGGGCAAGTACAGCATATCCTGAGATTAGATGGTCTATTGTTTCCTGGTATTTGTCACAGAACCTGCATTTTGGATACACATTATTATGTATGATATTTGCCTGAAAATTGGAGTAGATAGACTGAACTATCGCCGGGGTTAACACTCCACCCACGTCTATTGAACAGGTGTAGAGGCTCATCCCTTGTTCCCTGTTTAGGATGTGGTTTCTACAGAAGGATGCTGCGAATATTATGGATCGAGCATGTGAGCAATGATGAGGTTTTAGAAGGGATGAAAACGAAAAGAAAATTAATACTGAGTATCAGGAAGAGACAGCTGAAGTTCTTGGGACATGTAATGAAGAAGACTTGGAGAATCTGATACTCACAGGTCAGATAGAAAAAAAAACGAGACAGGGGAAAGCAGCGGATAACATATTTGATGGACCTGAGCAGGTGGATGGCAGAGTTGGGTTTGGGTAGGGTAACATGATAAAATGTGCTGACAGCTACCATGGATAGGGAGACATGGAAAGCCATGATCGCCTACGTTCTGAAGGGACATGGCACATAGAAGAAGAAGAAGAAGAAGAAGAAGAAGAAGAAGAAGAAGAAGAAGAAGAAGAAGAAGAAGTTCGTCCAAGCGCTTGGAAATAGCGATAGAGCAGTGAGTTTCCCGTCCGTGAGAAAGGGATTTCAGATTGGAGAATAATTCATCGCACACAAGAATGTGGAGACGCTTATGAACTCTTTCAAGACTAGAAAGCAAAGTGAAGATTGGGCAGCTCCTGTCCCACGTCTTCTGCTCTGACGAGCTTATCTCTCTGGTGCCCTCTCTACACGAATTCGATTGAGCTACCAGATTGCTGACTAGGTTCCATCTTTCTCCAGTCAAAAAAATCAAATGTAACCGACACTTCTACTCTAACAGTTTCTTTTCTCGCACTTATCACCCTCGGAACTCTCTTCCGTATACTTGCTTCCCTGGTCGCTACCATCTCCAAGAGTTTCAGTGCGGCGTCAACTTCCATTTTTTATCTCCTTGATTCCCATCTTTCTCTTATCTTTTCTCCGACGCCACCTGTACCTTGTTTTTTTTTTTTTCGCTCTCCTCTTATATAACCCCATGCGCACCAGTGGCAGTACTGCATAGCTGGGAGCAAATCGATTATAAAAAATATGGCGACACTACTCCATTTTCAGTCTCTATCCGGCTCTTGTAAAGTGTCGTGGCCTGTTAGGGCTCGGAGGAAAAAACGAACAGAAGAAGGTAGGTTGAACGATTATATTTAAATCACATAACATATATACAAAATAAAAGTGATATTAGTCTGTAGATAGAAGTATCCGCCCGAACTGTCATGTTACACTGCGTCTCGACTGCCTTCTTTAGAAAGTCTCGCAGGTTAGTATTTATGACGGAGGAAGAGTTCATTCCAATGTAGATAGGGCACCATAAAATAAAGGTAGAGAAGAGCAGGAGCCGGCTACTTACTGGGGCGTTGCAGGGAAGCGATCATTTTCCAAGCATCTTAAGATCGTATGCATGAGTTCCTCTTGAGGTTTAGATTAAATTCAAGTCCCAGTTGGCGCTCAAGACGCTACGCTTTCCGTCATGATCGGTGAATATTTTTGGTTCGTTCGATGCTAATATAATGTCATTAGTTTAGTTTTGAGACATTGGCTACAATCAGCCAGTTTTTTCTTGAATTTAGCTGTTATACCTAGGTCAGTCAAAATTGTTACGATGAATGACATGCAATCAATGATAAATCAACTCCCAAACTCTGGTCAGTTAGAGTTTTGAAGGTGCACCCCATGTACCGTTGCATCATCAGCACAAATAGTACCAAATAAGCGGAGTATACTCTTTGGTAGGTCATTGACGTAATGTAGAAAAAGGATTGGGCAAAGAAGTGAACCCTTTGGGGTGCCTGTGTTGATTTTTTGGCCCTCGGAAAACTATCCGTCAACAACTATCTTCAGTGACGGTGTAGTTCAGGATGACTTCATAACTGAGAGAACACTTCAAGAGATTCCATACCTTGTTGTCTATTGCCTCGGTTATTCTGTGAGTTGTGACAGGATATTAGCATTGGACCAAGTTGATCGAAACCTGTACTGTTTGTCGCTGAAGAAGTTTGCCTACTGAGGTAATCAATAACCTTCTTGTCGATTATAGCTTCAAAACGTTTGCTAATTGCACTGGGGGCTGATGGGTTTATACTGTGACAAGGGTAAACGCTCACCCGTATTTGATATAGTGCTTGGTTTGCGATTCTGTTGCTCAGTACAGGAGATTCGAATAAGGATGATCCTCTCTAAAACCTACAGGCCTCGTTCGGTCGAAACCATTTTTAATCATTGATCTGAGATGTGCGTTGTGGTGCAGTGGATATCGACTCGGAATGAGAAATCGGAGAGCCGAGTTTGAATTCCAGTTGAATTCGTTGCATTCATTTACGCACAAATACCCTTGGGAATGGTATTAATCCATCTCTTCTCTCCAGTTATGGGTTAAATAAAAGGACAGATTGGGTTCTATAGCCTTGGCTGGCTACCAGACTACGCAGAAAGTAATGGCAACCTACTGAGGGGTAATCTTCTGCCCAGTCAGTCATGTCTCTTTCGAGACAACTTCACCCAAGCGTATGGCATTTAAATGACTGACTGACTGACTGAGAAAGCGGTTGTATACAGCTGACAGTTTGGATATTTCTGAACGAGCGGTGGCATGCAGAGGTAAGATCTGAGGAGGAGAACAAAGGATTTCAAAGAGTTAACATTGCTTATCGTTGCAAAATACAGGATGTTGTGGAGCGACATGATCGTCTACATCCTGAAAGTCATGTCACATGAAAAGATTAATAACGTCTGTGTGACTGCGTACACTGTACGGGCGTTTAGTTTATATAAAAGTGTTTGAGGGAGAAGATGAGAAAGTCTTTCGAGTGTGAACGAATTGAATGTCTAACTCTGATATTCAGCATGCTTTCAATTTGAAAATAAATACATTGGCATATGCAAACGTATAAGCTATTCAGGACTGCATTCAAACATTTGCATTGAGTCACCTGTACGCGTGTGCACTGCCCTACGCCCTCAAACACATTCTTAGTATGTACACTCTGGTGAACACGGAAGAATAGGTAAGAGAGAGAGAGAGAGAGAGAGAGAGAGAGAGAGAGAGAGAGATATGACCAACATTTTCATTTCTCGGTTGATAGAATGAAGGAAAACAAAAAATAGAAACCAAAATAGAGCGAAAAGAAAACAATCAATTTACAGCCGATATTAAGGACCAATTAGTCGACATTTATTCCATTCATTTTTCTTGGTTTATTTGTTTTTCTTTCTTTCTTTCTTTCTTTCTTATTTTTAACTTATGTCATCGTTCGCTCCTAATTTGAATATTTCTTTCTTTCCTGACCATCATCTTCCTTATTTGAGAACGTCACTTCGGAGCAGTGGTTAGCAAGTTAATATAGCAAACACTTATTACTGTAACGACTTCCTCTGTCGGTAGGTACTCTATTGCTGTGGCCTTATGTCAGTTTAAACTTATTAAAGAAAAACCAGTCAATTTTCAAACATTTTATTCACTCGAGGGTTTATTTATTATAGAAATAAATTCTTTTTTTTTTTCATTCTCGCTATTTCATTTACTTTCTTTTTTTTTTTCTTGGTTTGTCTCTTTATTTCGTTTACATTACTCGTCTATCTATTACTTCTCTTTCTTTTCATTTTCTTTCTTTTTATTCATCTTATTTCTCCGCTCTATTACTTCTTTTTCTTTCCTTTCCTTTTTTATTCCTTTCTTTCTTTTCATTTCTCCGAGACTTCTTTCTTTCTTTCTTTCTTTTACATTCCTCTTCTATTAAGTTTCTTCTTTTATTTCTTTTCACCTATTTCTTTCTTTCTTTCATCCTATTTCGTTTCTTTTTTCTTTGTTTCTTTAATATTTTACGGGTTTCTCTTCTTTATTAACTCTCTTTATTTTCCTATTCTTATTTTTATTTATTTCTTTTTTATTATTCTTTTCTTTTTTTACATTGCACTCATTTCTTCTTTCTTTCTTTCTTTCTTTCTTCATACTTCTTTTATTTTCTTTCTTTCATTTCATTCATCCTATTTCTTTCTTTCTTTTCATGCCTTCAATTACTGTTTTCTTTCTTTCTTTTTCTTTTACATTCCTTTCCTCTCTATTAATTCTTATTTTCCTTTCTCTTCTTTCTTTCTTTTCTTTCCTTACCTCCTTCCTTTTCAATTTCTTTCTTTCTTTTTTCTTTTAATTTTCTCCCATCTCCATTCCGTCTCTTTCTTTTTCTTCCTTCTATTTTTTATCTATTTTTCTTTTCATTTGTCTTACTTCTATTCTTTTTTCTTTCTTTTTTTACCCTTTTCCCATTTCTTTCTTTTCCTTCCTCTTATTTCTTATCTTTGTTTATTTTTGTTTTTCTTTTCTCCTATTTCTTTCTTTCTTTCTTTCTTTCTTTCTTTCTTTCTTTCTTTCTTTCTTTCTCCAGTACAAGGCTAAATGCTGAAACGAAGATCCATCTATCAACCAAAATGGGAAACACAGTCTACTAAAAAACCAGCACTCGAAATGCTCGTTTTCATCTGTGTTAAAAACATTCACTTCTCTAACCAATAGGAAATGTAACTGTTTGCTAAGAATCAGGTCATTAAATATACGGACTCCAAATCTTTGAACATTTCTATGTTAAAACTCACTTTAGCTAAATAGTCTGGCACCCAGACTCACTTTTATCTTTTTTATTCTACCCCTAAAGCAGAATTTTTATTTTGTATATTTCAATAAATAAAAAAAAACAAAAAAAAAACAAAACAAACAAAAACAAAAAAAAAAAACAGACAAGCGAACCCCATTTGTTGTCGAATTATCAGGGTTTAAAAGCTAATTACAGTCTCTTTTTTTTTTAACTTTCGTTATTACGATGAATTTACCCCTTAAAAAGAAATTAAAAAAAGGAACTGAAAAAACAAAACAAAACAAAAAAACATGAAATTAAAGAAAAAGTAAAAAATAGAATATAATAATTAAAAAACATTAAAAATAACCTGAAAAAAAAGTTGTAAACATAGGTGTACAAAAACACTCTTTCACTAAAATCCATTCTCCACCATTCTTTACCTCTGCTTGTCTTCCTTTCTCTCTGTTACTTACACACGCGAATACACAAATACATACGCACACATCTATGCGTACACGTGGCCAAACATATGCAAGAATAAAAGATATGTCAAAACAAAAGTCAACATCGCCATTAAATTTGTCGTGTGTCTATTATCCGACCGACAAGATCATTACAAACTTTTCCACTGAGCACCCGAATATCAGCGGGTTTTGCCGACGCTGAGGGAGCGCGATGTTCAGGGCTAGCCAAGCGTTCATCCAATGCAGCGCCCCACCCATTACCTCTGGTGGAGGCCGGGTAGGTAAGGTAAAGGGTACCGGTGACGCCGTCAAAAGCGAGTGAAGGGTTGACGAGCGGGTTAAGGGCGAACCGCGGCTCGATAAAATAAGGATGCATTACAGGATGGCAGTTCAAAGACTTTCTTTTATAGTTACGTTAGGGTCTCATTGTAATGTTTCGTGTCGCGTTTATGCGACTGCTCCCCCCTCTCTCTCTTTCTCTCTCTGTTTAGTTTTTAATAAATTTATAAACATTTATAGGCCTATTTTCTCTCTCACCTTCTTTATGCCTTGTTTGTTTTACCCCAATCAAGGCAGAACTAGCACTGGTGCGGAGGGGGTTAGAGCAAGAGAAAAAACAACGTACAGGTGATTTCGAAGTAAGGATAAATTCTCTGAGAAAATTAAAGGACGGAATCCTATTTCTGCTCAACTTTTTCAGTCTGTCTTACCTAACTGGTATGTTGATTTCCGCATTTTATTTTAATTTTTTCTTTTATTTTAATTTTTTCTTTTAATTTTAATTTTTGTCTCTTTAATTTGTGTCTTTTTGTCTGAATTTTTTAACAGGGGTAGTATTCTGCTATTGTAAATAATTTTTGCGTTTAAATCTCGTTTCGACTTATACTAAGTTAAAACTTTTTTTTTTTCATTATTGGAGTAGATAGTACCCACCATCACCTGGTTTTACACTCTACCCCCTTCTTTTGAACAGGTGTAGAGGTGATCGCCTTGTTTCTTGTTTAGGAAGGGGTTTCCGGTACATTTTCCTTCGACTTCGGTTGTGGTTTCCAATCTTCTCACTTTCTTTTTTTTGTTTATTTTTTTTTTCAATTGGAGTAGATAAACTGAACTATCGCCCGGTTCACACTCCACCCACGTCTATTGAACAGGTGTAGAGGCTCATCCCTTGTTCTCTGTTTAGGATGTGGTTTCCGGCTTTCTTTTTTTCAATCTTTTCATTTTTCTTTTCTTTTTTCTTTTTCTTTTTCAATTGGAGTAGATAGACTGAACTATCGCCCGGTTCACACTCCACCCACGTCTATTGAACAGGTGTAGAGGCTCATCCCTTGTTCCCTGTTTAGGATGTGGTTTCCGGCTTTCTCTTTTCCAATCTATTCACTCTTACGTAGCCCCCTGCACACCAATGGCCTTACCGCCTTGCTTGGGTGATGTGATTAAAAAAAAGAAGATGGCAATTGACGTTGCATTTAAACTTTTGGAGATTGTAGCTATCAGGGAGGCAAGCAAAAGGAAGGAAATTCTACAATCGGGGGGGGGGGTGCGAGAAAAGAAACATTTCGAGTAGAAGAGACGGTTAGATTTAACTAATTCGACGGTAAAAGGGTGCGATCTTGATTCTAATCTAGTAGCATGCGTAAATACATGTGATCGAGGAACAAAGGAAAAAGCTCGTCAGAGCAGTTGCCATGGAAATACTTGTAGAAAAGACAGAGGGAAGCCACATCACGTCAGGGAGAAAGTGACTGAATTCGAGATGCGAAGTCAGGATCGATTATATTGCAAATCCATCTTCGGATTTTGTTGAGGATCTCAAGATGAATAGCAGGAGCACCCGACAAGATATTGCAACAGCATTCATTGCACAGATGAATGATCGAGTTATAAATGCGAAAAATGGATTCTGACGAGAAAAATTTCCTAGCTAGACCCAATCTTCTTAGCACTAGATGCAGTTATGAATAAGATGTAGTCATTCAATTTGAGGTCATTTGAGAGAGTGAGGCGAAGGAGGAGCATAAAAAGCTTTTTATTCTTATTTCTAAAATGATAAAACCAAACATTGATTTTGTTATCTATAATAGCCAGGATGTGGATTGTGGTGCAGTGGATATCGATTTGGATCAAGAAAGCGAAGAGCCGAGTTCTAATTTCAGTTGAATTCGTTGCATTCACTTACGCGCAAATACCCTTGGGAAAGTTATTAATCTGTCGGTTCTGCTATGGATTAAATACCAAAACAGATTGGGTTCTATAGCCTTGGTTGATGACCAGTCTACCGAAGAAAGTAATGGCAACCTACTGCGGGAACATCTTCTGCTCAGTGAGTCATGGCTTTTTCGAGTCGTGATCGCCCAACCGTGCATCACGTATGGCACTTAACTGACAGACTGAAGACGTAAATTGCATTTTCTCCGGGTTTTACTATGTTGTCTGTATTATGATTTTTTCTCTAATACATTGGTTCCCATTTCTTTTTCTCTGGACTGCATTTTCAGAATAAAAATTTGATCTCGCAACACCAAATTTTATGTAATAAAAAGTACATTTAATGATAAAATTCAGAGACAAAGTTAAAGGGAAATAACCACAGATTCCTAGTAAGAACATTATCATTGATAACTCTCTTCTCTAATTTGCAGACAGTAGTTACTATCTTCTTAATACTCGATATAAAATACTACGCCTCCTTGGCCTTACACTTTCGGCGGACCACAAATAAAATGACTATATCGAATCCATTGCCAAATCTGCCGCTATGAAAGTCGGCTCTCTGTGCAGGGCCCGGAAGTTTATCCCACCTGAATCTATTCTGCACATATACAAATCTACCATCCGCACGTGTATTGAATATTGCTGCCATATCTGGTCGGGTGCCCCTGCTGCTCTTCCTTGGGCTTCTTGACAAAATACAAAGGAGGATCTGTAACGTGGTTGATACTGACTTGGCAGACCGGCTGCAGCTGCTCTCTCACCGGCGTGATGGGGCTTCCCTGTGCCTCTTCTACAAGTACTTTCATGGCTTCTGCTCCGATGAACTTAGAGCACTGGTGCCGCCTATGCAGGAATTTACGTGAGATACTAGATTAGCAACTAGGTCCTACCCTTTTACAGTTAAACAGATAAGAAGTAACCGTAAATTCTACTCCAACATCTTCTTTTCTCGCGCTTCCCGCCTGTGGAACTCCCTTCCACAACTCTGCTTTCCCGACAGCTACAATCTCCAGGTGTTTAAATGTAGGGTCAATAGACACCTCTTATCACTCTAACTCCCAATTATTCTCAGAACACTCTCATCTACCCAACCCTCATTCTCGGTATCCTTACCCGCCTATCACCCACCCTCTGACATTTCCTATATTTAATCATCCTTTCTCCACTCTATATAGCCCCCTGCGCAGTAGTGGCAGTGACATGCCTTGCTCGGGGTGAAACGCTTATAAAAAAAAAAATATAATAATAATAATGCAAAAATATTACAATGATAAAATCGGTAAATGATTGTTTATAACTATTTATACTGGGACCTATGCATGCAATTACAAGTAATACGTAAATAATAATTTAAATTTTGAAATTATTTTCAAAATATTTTGAAACTGTTTCTGAATCTAAATGATTGTCTTTTAATCATTGGGCCTCACCTGCTATCCTGTTCCGCAACACCAACAAAGCGCTTTGCACCATATGGGAACCACTAGTGTAAACGGTTGATACTAGGGATGAGAAACTGATGACAATGAAAACCAAATCTCTTTCCCCACGTTTAGTGCTAATTATCTTTTTTTTTTCTAACGCCACCATGGAAACTTTGACTCTTAATGCAGATGAAAAGACATGTTATTCTTGTTGTTTTAACTACCAAACTTATGGCTTCGGTGACTTCACAAAATTCTTCAATGTACCTAGTTTCCCCTTAGTTAAGAAATGAAAAGTGCACCTGACCCCGGTCCAGAATGTGTCTTCAGTCACCAAAAGAAAGAAAAAAAACATTTTGGACGGTTTTATATCTGGAAGCAAGTGGATGTGTCTAGCCACACTGATGAGATGTAATAAAGCGAAACAGACTTGTATGTAGATGACTAATATATTATGCTCTCATTAACACTGAGCTTTCCTGAGAGGAAAATTTAAAAAAATTTACACGTTACTCCTTAGTAATGAATTGTGTTCTCTCGGTGAATGGTATACACCGCATATATATAACTTTAACACGCTAAAATTTCCCTTCTCTTACTCTATGCGCCTATGGCTTAGGGAGTAGGGTCTCTGACTGACACCAAATCGGTCGAGTTTCGATCCCAGCTGGAAGCAAGTGGACGTGTCTAGCCACACTGATGAGCTGTGATAAAGCGAAACAGGTTTGTATGTGGATGACTAATATATATATATATATATATATATATATAATAAATAACCAGAACATTACCATGAATAACCCATTCCTTCAATTTGTGGACCCTAGTAACTATATCTTATTAAAAGTATATTGATATAATGCGAAATATCACAATCATAAAATCGGTCAATAACTATTTATACTGGAACCCATGCATGCAATTACAAGTAATACATAATGCAAAATATCACAATCATAAAATCGGTCAATAACTATTTATACTGGAACCCATGCATGCAATTACAAGTAATACATAATGCAAAATATCACAATCATAAAATCGGTCAATAACTATTTATACTGGAACCCATGCATGCAATTACAAGTAATACATAATGCAAAATATCACAATCATAAAATCGGTCAATAACTATTTATACTGGAACCCATGCATGCAATTACAAGTAATACATAATGCAAAATATCACAATCATAAAATCGGTCAATAACTATTTATACTGGAACCCATGCATGCAATTACAAGTAATACATAATGCAAAATATCACAATCATAAAATCGGTCAATAACTATTTATACTGGAACCCATGCATGCAATTACAAGTAATACATAATGCAAAATATCACAATCATAAAATCGGTCAATAACTATTTATACTGGAACCCATGCATGCAATTACAAGTAATACATAATGCAAAATATCACAATCATAAAATCGGTCAATAACTACATACTGGAACGTATGCAATTACAGTAATACATAATGCAAAATATCACAATCATAAAATCGGTCAATAACTATTTATACTGGAACACATGCATGCAATTACAAGTAATACATAATGCAAAATATCACAATCATAAAATCGGTCAATAACTATTTATACTGGAACTATGCATGCAATTACAAGTAATACATAATGCAAAATATCACAATCATCAAATCGGTCAATAACTATTTATACTGGAACCCATGCATGCAATTACAAGTAATACATAATGCAAAATATCACAATCATAAAATCGGTCAATAACTATTTATACTGGAACCCATGCATGCAATTACAAGTAATACATAATGCAAAATATCACAATCATAAAATCGGTCAATAACTATTTATACTGGAACCCATGCATGCAATTACAAGTAATACATAATGCAAAATATCACAATCATAAAATCGGTCAATAACTATTTATACTGGAACCCATGCATGCAATTACAAGTAATACATAATGCAAAATATCACAATCATAAAATCGGTCAATAACTATTTATACTGGAACACATGCATGCAATTACAAGTAATACATAATGCAAAATATCACAATCATAAAATGGGGTCAATAACTATTTATACTGGAACACATGCATGCAATTACAAGTAATACATAATGCAAAATATCACAATCATAAAATCGGTCAATAACTATTTATACTGGAACACATGCATGCAATTACAAGTAATACATAATGCAAAATATCACAATCATAAAATCGGTCAATAACTATTTATACTGGAACCCATGCATGCAATTACAAGTAATACATAATGCAAAATATCACAATCATAAAATCGGTCAATAACTATTTATACTGGAACCCATGCATGCAATTACAAGTAATACATAATGCAAAATATCACAATCATAAAATCGGTCAATAACTATTTATACTGGAACCCATGCATGCAATTACAAGTAATACATAATGCAAAATATCACAATCATCAAATCGGTCAATAACTATTTATACTGGAACCCATGCATGCAATTACAAGTAATACATAATGCAAAATATCACAATCATAAAATCGGTCAATAACTATTTATACTGGAACCCATGCATGCAATTACAAGTAATACATAATGCAAAATATCACAATCATCAAATCGGTCAATAACTATTTATACTGGAACCCATGCATGCAATTACAAGTAATACATAATGCAAAATATCACAATCATAAAATCGGTCAATAACTATTTATACTGGAACACATGCATGCAATTACAAGTAATACATAATGCAAAATATCACAATCATAAAATCGGTCAATAACTATTTATACTGGAACCCATGCATGCAATTACAAGTAATACATAATGCAAAATATCACAATCATAAAATCGGTCAATAACTATTTATACTGGAACCCATGCATGCAATTACAAGTAATACATAATGCAAAATATCACAATCATAAAATCGGTCAATAACTATTTATACTGGAACCCATGCATGCAATTACAAGTAATACATAATGCAAAATATCACAATCATAAAATCGGTCAATAACTATTTATACTGGAACCCATGCATGCAATTACAAGTAATACATAATGCAAAATATCACAATCATAAAATCGGTCAATAACTATTTATACTGGAACCCATGCATGCAATTACAAGTAATACATAATGCAAAATATCACAATCATAAAATCGGTCAATAACTATTTATACTGGAACCCATGCATGCAATTACAAGTAATACATAATGCAAAATATCACAATCATAAAATCGGTCAATAACTATTTATACTGGAACCCATGCATGCAATTACAAGTAATACATAATGCAAAATATCACAATCATAAAATCGGTCAATAACTATTTATACTGGAACCCATGCATGCAATTACAAGTAATACATAATGCAAAAAACAAAAATCGGTCAATAACTATTTATACTGGAACCCATGCATGCAATTACAAGTAATACATAATGCAAAATATCACAATCATAAAATCGGTCAATAACTATTTATACTGCTGGAACCCATGCATGCAATTACAAGTAATACATAATGCAAAATATCACAATCATCAAATCGGTCAATAACTATTTATACTGGAACCCATGCATGCAATTACAAGTAATACATAATGCAAAATATCACAATCATAAAATCGGTCAATAACTATTTATACTGGAACCCATGCATGCAATTACAAGTAATACATAATGCAAAATATCACAATCATAAAATCGGTCAATAACTATTATACTGGAACCCATGCATGCAATTACAAGTAATACATAATGCAAAATATCACAATCATAAAATCGGTCAATAACTATTTATACTGGAACCCATGCATGCAATTACAAGTAATACATAATGCAAAATATCACAATCATAAAATCGGTCAATAACTATTTATACTGGAACACATGCATGCAATTACAAGTAATACATAATGCAAAATATCACAATCATAAAATCGGTCAATAACTATTTATACTGGAACCCATGCATGCAATTACAAGTAATACATAATGCAAATATCACAATCATAAAATCGGTCAATAACTATTTATACTGGAACCCATGCATGCAATTACAAGTAATACATAATGCAAAATATCACAATCATAAAATCGGTCAATAACTATTTATACTGGAACCCATGCATGCAATTACAAGTAATACATAATGCAAAATATCACAATCATAAAATCGGTCAATAACTATTTATACTGGAACCCATGCATGCAATTACAAGTAATACATAATGCAAATATCACAATCATCAAATCGGTCAATAACTATTTATACTGGAACCCATGCATGCAATTACAAGTAATACATAATGCAAAATATCACAATCATAAAATCGGTCAATAACTATTTATACTGGAACACATGCATGCAATTACAAGTAATACATAATGCAAAATATCACAATCATAAAATCGGTCAATAACTATTTATACTGGAACCCATGCATGCAATTACAAGTAATACATAATGCAAAATATCACAATCATAAAATCGGTCAATAACTATTTATACTGGAACCCATGCATGCAATTACAAGTAATACATAATGCAAAATATCACAATCATAAAATCGGTCAATAACTATTTATACTGGAACCCATGCATGCAATTACAAGTAATACATAATGCAAAATATCACAATCATAAAATCGGTCAATAACTATTTATACTGGAACACATGCATGCAATTACAAGTAATACATAATGCAAAATATCACAATCATAAAATCGGTCAATAACTATTTATACTGGAACCCATGCATGCAATTACAAGTAATACATAATGCAAATATCACAATCATAAAATCGGTCAATAACTATTTATACTGGAACCCATGCAAGCTGCAATTACAAGTAATACATAATGCAAAATATCACAATCATAAAATCGGTCAATAACTATTTATACTGGAACCCATGCATGCAATTACAAGTAATACATAATGCAAAATATCACAATCATAAAATCGGTCAATAACTATTTATACTGGAACCCATGCATGCAATTACAAGTAATACATAATGCAAAATATCACAATCATCAAATCGGTCAATAACTATTTATACTGGAACCCATGCATGCAATTACAAGTAATACATAATGCAAATATCACAATCATAAAATCGGTCAATAACTATTTATACTGGAACACATGCATGCAATTACAAGTAATACATAATGCAAAGAAAATATCACAATCATAAAATCGGTCAATAACTATTTTATACTGGAACACATGCATGCAATTACAAGTAATACATAATGCAAAATATCACAATCATAAAATCGGTCAATAACTATTTATACTGGAACACATGCATGCAATTACAAGTAATACATAATGCAAAATATCACAATCATAAAATCGGTCAATAACTATTTATACTGGAACCCATGCATGCAATTACAAGTAATACATAATGCAAAATATCACAATCATAAAATCGGTCAATAACTATTTATACTGGAACACATGCATGCAATTACAAGTAATACATAATGCAAAATATCACAATCATAAAATCGGTCAATAACTATTTATACTGGAACCCATGCATGCAATTACAAGTAATACATAATGCAAAATATCACAATCATAAAATCGGTCAATAACTATTTATACTGGAACCCATGCATGCAATTGCAAGTAATACATAATGCAAAATATCACAATCATAAAATCGGTCAATAACTATTTATACTGGAACCCATGCATGCAATTACAAGTAATACATAATGCAAAATATCACAATCATAAAATCGGTCAATAACTATTTATACTGGAACCCATGCATGCAATTACAAGTAATACATAATGCAAAATATCACAATCATAAAATCGGTCAATAACTATTTATACTGGAACACATGCATGCAATTACAAGTAATACATAATGCAAAATATCACAATCATAAAATCGATTAAATAACTATTTATACTGGAACCCATGCATGCAATTACAAGTAATACATAATGCAAAATATCACAATCATAAAATCGGTCAATAACTATTTATACTGGAACATGCATGCAATTACAAGTAATACATAATACTAAAAATATCACAATCATAAAATCGATCAATAACTATTTATACTGGAACCCATGCATGCAATTACAAGTAATACATAATGCAAAATATCACAATCATAAAATCGGTCAATAACTATTTATACTGGAACACATGCATGCAATTACAAGTAATACATAATGCAAAATATCACAATCATAAAATCGGTCAATAACTATTTATACTGGAACCCATGCATGCAATTACAAGTAATACATAATGCAAAATATCACAATCATCAAATCGGTCAATAACTATTTGCTGCTGGAACCCATGCATGCAATTACAAGTAATACATAATGCAAAATATCACAATCATAAAATCGGTCAATAACTATTTATACTGGAACCCATGCATGCAATTACAAGTAATACATAATGCAAAATATCACAATCATAAAATCGGTCAATAACTATTTATACTGGAACCCATGCATGCAATTACAAGTAATACATAATGCAAAATATCACAATCATAAAATCGGTCAATAACTATTTATACTGGAACCCATGCATGCAATTACAAGTAATACATAATGCAAAATATCACAATCATAAAATCGGTCAATAACTATTTATACTGGAACACATGCATGCAATTACATAAGTAATACATAATGCAAAATATCACAATCATAAAATCGGTCAATAACTATTTATACTGGAACACATGCATGCAATTACAAGTAATACATAATGCAAAATATCACAATCATAAAATCGGTCAATAACTATTTATACTGGAACACATGCATGCAATTACAAGTAATACATAATGCAAAATATCACAATCATAAAATCGGTCAATAACTATTTATACTGGAACACATGCATGCAATTACAAGAAGTAATACATAATGCAAAATATCACAATCATAAAATCGGTCAATAACTATTTATACTGGAACCCATGCATGCAATTACAAGTAATACATAATGCAAAATATCACAATCATAAAATCGGTCAATAACTATTTATACTGGAACCCATGCATGCAATTACAAGTAATACATAATGCAAAATATCACAATCATAAAATCGGTCAATAACTATTTATACTGGAACCCATGCATGCAATTACAAGTAATACATAATGCAAAATATCACAATCATAAAATCGGTCAATAACTATTTATACTGGAACCCATGCATGCAATTACAAGTAATACATAATGCAAAATATCACAATCATAAAATCGGTCAATAACTATTTATACTGGAACCCATGCATGCAATTACAAGTAATACATAATGCAAAATATCACAATCATAAAATCGGTCAATAACTATTTATACTGGAACCCATGCATGCAATTACAAGTAATACATAATGCAAATATCACAATCATAAAATCGGTCAATAACTATTTATACTGGAACCCATGCATGCAATTACAAGTAATACATAATGCAAAATATCACAATCATAAAATCGGTCAATAACTATTTATACTGGAACCCATGCATGCAATTACAAGTAATACATAATGCAAAATATCACAATCATAAAATCGGTCAATAACTATTTATACTGGAACACATGCATGCAATTACAAGTAATACATAATGCAAAATATCACAATCATAAAATCGGTCAATAACTATTTATACTGGAACCCATGCATGCAATTACAAGTAATACATAATGCAAAATATCACAATCATCAAATCGGTCAATAACTATTTATACTGGAACCCATGCATGCAATTACAAGTAATACATAATGCAAAATATCACAATCATAAAATCGGTCAATAACTATTTATACTGGAACCCATGCATGCAATTACAAGTAATACATAATGCAAAATATCACAATCATAAAATCGGTCAATAACTATTTATACTGGAACCCATGCATGCAATTACAAGTAATACATAATGCAAAATATCACAATCATAAAATCGGTCAATAACTATTTATACTGGAACCCATGCATGCAATTACAAGTAATACATAATGCAAAATATCACAATCATAAAATCAGTCAATAACTATTTATACTGGAACCCATGCATGCAATTACAAGTAATACATAATGCAAAATATCACAATCATAAAATCGGTCAATAACTATTTATACTGGAACCCATGCATGCAATTACAAGTAATACATAATGCAAAATATCACAATCATAAAATCGGTCAATAACTATTTATACTGGAACCCATGCATGCAATTACAAGTAATACATAATGCAAAATATCACAATCATAAAATCGGTCAATAACTATTTATACTGGAACCCATGCATGCAATTACAAGTAATACATAATGCAAAATATCACAATCTAAAATCGGTCAATAACTATTTATACTGGAACACATGCATGCAATTACAAGTAATACATAATGCAAAATATCACAATCATAAAATCGGTCAATAACTATTTATACTGGAACCCATGCATGCAATTACAAGTAATACATAATGCAAAATATCACAATCATCAAATCGGTCAATAACTATTTATACTGGAACCCATGCATGCAATTACAAGTAATACATAATGCAAAGTATCACAATCATAAAATCGGTCAATAACTATTTATACTGGAACCCATGCATGCAATTACAAGTAATACATAATGCAAAATATCACAATCATAAAATCGGTCAATAACTATTTATACTGGAACCCATGCATGCAATTACAAGTAATACATAATGCAAAATATCTTAATCATAAAATCGGTCAATAACTATTTATACTGGAACCCATGCATGCAATTACAAGTAATACATAATGCAAAATATCACAATCATAAAATCGGTCAATAACTATTTATACTGGAACACATGCATGCAATTACAAGTAATACATAATGCAAAATATCACAATCATAAAATCGGTCAATAACTATTTATACTGGAACACATGCATGCAATTACAAGTAATACATAATGCAAAATATCACAATCATAAAATCGGTCAATAACTATTTATACTGGAACACATGCATGCAATTACAAGTAATACATAATGCAAAATATCACAATCATAAAATCGGTCAATAACTATTTATACTGGAACACATGCATGCAATTACAAGTAATACATAATGCAAAATATCACAATCATAAAATCGGTCAATAACTATTTATACTGGAACCCATGCATGCAATTACAAGTAATACATAATGCAAAATATCACAATCATAAAATCGGTCAATAACTATTTTATACTGGAACCCATGCATGCAATTACAAGTAATACATAATGCAAAATATCACAATCATAAAATCGGTCAATAACTATTTATACTGGAACCCATGCATGCAATTGCACAAGTAATACATAATGCAAAATATCACAATCATAAAATCGGTCAATAACTATTTATACTGGAACCCATGCATGCAATTACAGTAATACATAATGCAAAATATCACAATCATAAAATCGGTCAATAACTATTTATACTGGAACCCATGCATGCAATTACAAGTAATACATAATGCAAAATAATCACGAAATCATCAAATCGGTCAATAACTATTTATACTGGAACACATGCATGCAATTACAAGTAATACATAATGCAAAATATCACAATCATAAAATCGGTCAATAACTATTTATACTGGAACACATGCATGCAATTACAAGTAATACATAATGCAAAATATCACAATCATAAAATCGGTCAATAACTATTTATACTGGAACCCATGCATGCAATTAGAAGTAATACATAATGCAAAATATCACAATCATAAAATCGGTCAATAACTATTTATACTGGAACCCATGCATGCAATTACAAGTAATACATAATGCAAAATATCACAATCATAAAATCGGTCAATAACTATTTATACTGGAACCCATGCATGCAATTACAAGTAATACATAATGCAAAATATCACAATCATAAAATCGGTCAATAACTATTTATACTGGAACCCATGCATGCAATTACAAGTAATACATAATGCAAAATATCACAATCATAAAATCGGTCAATAACTATTTATACTGGAACCCATGCATGCAATTACAAGTAATACATAATGCAAAATATCACAATCATAAAATCGGTCAATAACTATTTATACTGGAACCCATGCATGCAATTACAAGTAATACATAATGCAAAATATCACAATCATAAAATCGGTCAATAACTATTTATACTGGAACCCATGCATGCAATTACAAGTAATACATAATGCAAAATATCACAATCATAAAATCGGTCAATAACTATTTATACTGGAACCCATGCATGCAATTACAAGTAATACATAATGCAAAATATCACAATCATAAAATCGGTCAATAACTATTTATACTGGAACCCATGCATGCAATTACAAGTAATACATAATGCAAAATATCACAATCATAAAATCGGTCAATAACTATTTATACTGGAACACATGCATGCAATTACAAGTAATACATAATGCAAAATATCACAATCATAAAATCGGTCAATAACTATTTATACTGGAACACATGCATGCAATTACAAGTAATACATAATGCAAAATATCACAATCATAAAATCGGTCAATAACTATTTATACTGGAACACATGCATGCAATTACAAGTAATACATAATAATATTTCAAGTTTTGAAATCATTTTAATTTTTCGTACATGATTTTTTAAAAACTATTTCTAAATGTTTGATTTTCTTTCAATCATTTCACTTCACCTGCTAACCTTTTCTGGTGCACCTCTTATGCAATATATCTTTAGGCCTGCACTATTTTAATTTGCCATGTTAACATTCATGGTGGAGTAATGCCGAACAGCTCGGATTGCACAATCGGAGAGACGGGTTCGAATTTTAGTCGAGTTCATTACATTCACTTACTTGCGAATATCATCGGGAAAGGTGTGAATCTATCTATTCTACCCCAGCTATGGGTAAGATATTAGGACATACAGTCATTTAGCCTTGGGTGGCAACTAGTCTAAGATTTGGAAACTTTGAATTCAGACCACCTGCTGCCTTGTAGGTCATACCTTTTTAGGCAAAGGCTAGAAGTAGGTAACTTAAAAAAACAAATCCACACCGCAGGAAGGAAGAAAGGAACGGAGGAATGGGATAACTTCAACATCCCCAGTGTAGAAAGAACCGGCAATCTATTGCACTATTCTGCAACAGTATCTACTCTAGCATCTACGCATCGTTCATTCAGTAATGAATTAGAACACTCTGATTAGAATTAGAACAGTCTCACTAATGGCGTATGAATACATGATATATAATACGCTAAAAGTCTGTCTGCCTCCTTCTACCGAGCGTCTATAGCTCAGAGTTAGAATCGTCGACTGACGCCAATTTGGTCGGGTTTCAATCCTGGGTATTAACCAATAGGATGTCAAACCGTACTGATGAGCTGTGATACAGCAAAACATACCTGTCTGCGGATGACTATATATATACATATATATATAAATTTATCAATGTCGCACTTTCTTTCCTTTATCAAAATCATTTCCCAGTTATTTAAATTGTATTGTTTTGGTTTTGGCATCTTCAATTTGTAATTTGCATTTTGTGCGCATCCTTTTGCTCAAAGACATGCATTCTGTCTTGCAGTTAATGCTTAATTCTTCCCTCTCCTTTTCCTTCGCTACCGCCTGTACTGAAGCAATTAAAATATCTTGGCTCAATTATTAGCGAAGAGAACTTCAAATCATGTCAACTGCAGCACAAATAACTGGCAGCTGTTCTTCTTCTTCTATGTGCCCTGTCCATTCAGGATGTAGGCGATCATGGATTTCCACGTTTCCCTCTCCCTGGTGACTCTGAGTACGCCTTCTCCTGTTACACCGTGCAATCCTCGTTCTGTCATCCACCTGATTAGGTCCTTCAAATATGTTATCTGTTCCTTTCCCCTGTCTCTTTTTCCCTCTATCTGGCCTGTTAGTATCAGGTTCTCCAGGCCCTCCTTCCTCATTGCGTGTCCCAGAAACTTCAGCTGTCTTTTTCTGATGCTCAGTATTAATTTCCTTTTTGTTTCCATCATTTCCAAGACCTCATCATTGCTCCCATGCTCGATCCATGAGATTGGCAGCATCCTTCTGTAGAACCACATTTCAGTTGCTTCAAGTTTTTCCTTCATTTTTGATGGTATTGTCCAGCATTCATTGTCATATTGAAAGGCAGACATCATATAGAAATCTAGTACTCTCTTCTTAGTTTCTAGCAAAATTGTCCTGTTTCTTAATACCTTACTCAACTTCTGGAATGCTTCCTTCGCCATATCAATTCGTCTTCGGATCTCTGTGTCGCACTTTCCGTCTTCTGTTGCATCGGCCTTCTCAATTATTGCTGTATGTCTGCCAATCTAAGACATTATCAGCAGAACTACAACATAACATCCAAGCATTAGAAATGCAGAATTGTCAAAGCCATCTTCGACGTAGAACGCATTAAAAATGACGCTGGCTCGTTGGCGTATCTCATGTCACCCGTTCAGAATAGAAAGTATGGATACTTCACAAGTGATTGTTGCACCTTGTCGTAATGGAGGAGCTTTCATCGTTCAATAAGTCTGAGCGAATCTGTCAGGAGTTCTAAACTCCTGGTAGGGTCGTCCTTGGCGGCAAGTTCGAAGACGAGGACCCAGACTAATCGCGACCAACCCCCAAAGACTCCAACGGTGGAATAAGCGGATGATCATGACAACAGATCTCAACGGATTAGAAGGACTCTGCATAAGGGTCATGCTCCAAAAGGCGCCAACCGAAATTATAACAAATTCAGGGGAAGTTCGCTGCGGTTTGGTAACTATATTGTGCATGTCTTATTCCATATGTGCTAGAGAAAACGATCAAGTGCGTGGGTCATTTCCTGACAAATTCACACCATCGACACTATCTTTTACTCTGATTTTCTTACATCTCTAACCAACTCTTGAAAAGCTAAATTGCGATAGG
Organism: Ascarosepion bandense; assembly: GCA_037127315.1. Classification (NCBI taxonomy): domain Eukaryota; kingdom Metazoa; phylum Mollusca; class Cephalopoda; order Sepiida; family Sepiidae; genus Ascarosepion; species Ascarosepion bandense. Next base: position 3,738,993 of record JBBBDQ010001490.1, read on the forward strand.
AAATAGATTATGGGGGCATGTTTTAATGAAACCCGCACGTTTGGGAGAATTTAGTAACGATCAGCAAAGGAGATTAAATTCTTGGATATGAGATAAAACCGCCGCCGCTGACAACGACGACAAAACAAATGCCAACAATATTTCCCTCGCCATTCTACAAGATCGCATCTTTGTCAAAATAAGAGGAAGGTAGAGATTGTAAATGGTCTGACATCGTCACCGGGTGGACAGGAAGATCTCAGAGACTTAGACATTAGCACCCAAGCCAAGAGGAGAAAGCTAGTCTAGTATTCAAGATGCGTAGTGACTCATGTTATGGGACTTTCCCCGCTTAAGGCCAGTTTTGTCACTTAGAAAATATATTTATCAATAAAACCATGAAGGGCTGATGGCCATTGATCAAACGCTCTCATAGCTGTTTGATATTGACAAGTTTGATCCAAATCGGCGTTGATATTAGGTTGTTACAAAAAATATTCGCCGCTAGAAGTGTTGTATTTTGAAAAGCCATTTTAACATAGTATTCACGGTGAATTTCGGTATACATAATAATTAATGAATGCTCTTTAATAATTCTTGTGAATGTAAATACCCTTGGGGAAAGGTATTAATCCGTCTCTTCCCTTCAGTTATGGGTTAAATGACAGGACAAATTGGGTTCTATAGCAACCAGTCTACCGCACAAAGTAATGCCAACCTACTGCGAGATAATCTTCTGCCCAGTCAGTCATGTCTCTTTCGAGATATGATCGCCCAAGCGTGTATCACGTATGGCACTTAACTGACTAATTGATACCTAAAATTTTGAAAGTCATCATGGGGAATTAACTAAAGCTGATAAATAGGTTCTGAAGAAAGCCGAAGCGTACAATGGCTGAAACTTCGTGAATGTAAAAAGATAAAGCTAAGGATGACAGTCCGAACAATGTGAATTTTACATACTTCTAATAAATAAACGGCGAATTCCGTCTGTTTGTCCGTGTGTTTGAAACCCCTGCTAACTAGGTCTATACTCGCTCTACATAGACATATTATCCCTTTTTGGAATCAGGATGATCCCGGGATTGTAAATCTGTCCTTCATCAGATGCTTAAACATTCAGCGTTGAGATTTATGTCCATCTAAGAAGGAAACAGTAAAAAATTTAAATTTTAAAACAAATGAAGAAAATTAGAGGTTTAAAAAGTTTAAAATGTTTTTAATTTATATTAAGTTTAAAGTAACGCAAAATCTGTGAATTAAAACAAATGTTTTCAGTTCAGTTTAAAATATCTCCAAAAGTTTGTGAATTGAGGAAATCATTTTTATTTCTTCAAAATTCCAAGGAATCAAAGTTAAAGTGAGAGATTTCTTGGTGTGGCGTTTTGAAGTTCTACAGAATTTGTAATTTGAAAAACTCAGTTTTCGGTCTGAATTGGAATTTTGCCCCAAATCTGAGTTTCAGCTCAAATCGGACTTTCGGCCAAATCAGACTTTTGACCGGAATTGAACATATAGCCCAAATCAGAGTAAAAGGGAGCATTTTCCATGGAGGGAAGTGAGGAATTCAGAGTTATTTCTTCAAAATTATCATTGGTATTTTCTAAGATGGACCAGAGGATCATTTAGTTTTGGGCCAGATGTTCATTTAGTTTTGGGCCAGATGTCCTTTTAGTTTTCGGCCAGAGATTTCATTAGTTTGGGGCCAGAGGTCCATTTAGTTTTGGACCAGAGGTCTCTTTAGTTTTGGGCCAGAGGTCCTTTTAGTTTTGAGCAGATGTCCCTTTAGATTTGGACCTGAGGTCTCCTGTAGTGCGGCTTTTAAGTTAATTTTCTAACAAATGTAGTATTTTAAAAGAATAAACAATTTAATTTTAGTTAGCAAATCACCAAGTACCGAACTACTGATCATATATTATTAATACTCCTTTATACGAGGGGAAAAGAGAAAGCGAGAGTGGTGGGGGAGATTGAGTAAAGATAGTGATAGATAGCGATGGCGAGAAGGATAGAAGGACAAGGTGAAAGAGAGAGGGGGGAAGATTCAGTAAGGCAGTAAAAGATAGTGATAGATAGCGATGGCGAGAAAGATAGAAGGACAAAGAGAAAAAGAGAGGGGGTAAGATTGAGTAAGAGAGTAAAAGATAGTGACAGATAGCGATGGCGAGAAAGTTAGATTGACAAAGTGAAAGAGAAAATAACAACAAGAGAGAGGTAGATAATTTTTTTTAATCGTTTCACCCCGAGCAAGGCATTCCATTGTCACTATTGCGCAAGAGGTTACATAGGGGACAAAGTGATGAGAAAGGATGGTTAGAGATAGGAAATCTCAGAAGGAGGGTGATAGACGGGTAAGGATACCGAGAATGAGGGCTGGGTAGATGGTGAGAGTGTTTGAGAGAATAGATGCAAGTTAGTGTGATAGAAGGTGTCTATTGACCTTACATTTAAACTCCTGGAGATTGTAGCTGTCGGGGAAGCAGGTATGTGGAAGGGAATTCCACAGGCGGGAAGTGCGAGAAAAGAAGCTGTTAGAGTAGAAATTACGGTTACATCTTATGTGTTTCACTGTAAAAAGGTGGGACCTAGTTGCTAATCTAGTATCTCGTGTAAATTCGTACCTAAGCGGCACCAATGATCTAAGTTCATCGTGAAAGTATTTATAGAAGAGTGGTGCATTGGATATCGGCTCGGAACGAGAAATCGGGGAGCCGCGTTCGAATTCCAGCTGAATTCATTGCCTTCACTTACGCGCAACTACCCTTGGGAAAGGTATTAATCCGTCTATTCCTTCCAGTTATGGGTTAAATAACAGGACAGATTGGGTTCTATAGCCTTGGTCGGCAACCAGTCTACCGCAATGGCAACCTACTGCGGGATAATATTCTGCCCAGTCAGTCATGTCTCTTTCGAGACATGATCGCCCAAGCGTGTATCACGTATGGCATTTAACTGACTGACAGTGAAGACACGTCACGCCGGTGAGAGAGTGGTTGCAGCCGGTCTGCCAAGTCAGTATCGATCGCGTTAGAGATTCTCCGTTGTATTTTGTCAGAAAGTGAGAGATCGAAGAATCGGGCAGCTACGCAACCACGAAGGACTTTTTCCTCCCCTATTAATTCATTAGTGCGTATGCGTCGACTTAGCAGACGATAAAAGTCATATTCTTATCATCCCCATCCGAGTAACCATTAATCCAAGGTAATTTACTATTCCCCTAACGAATTGAATCGAGTATGTCACAGAGTAGGAGTGGCTTGTCGAATGGCCGTTCAAACACCCTGTCCCAGTGATTAACTTCTACCAAGTACGTTTATGGCGTCCCCAATAGATGATATGACATTACCACGAAACAGATGCGCTCCCAATTCAAATAAGCTTGTATTAAGAACTTGTAAAAATGTCATAGTACAAGTGAAAATAATATTGGTGAGATAACAGATGATAAAATATTTTGTTTTTTTAACTGGATTTTTTTTTAATTAAATGCACCCTAAAGAAGTTAATAAAGCCACTAAGACACCAAATGTTTACAGGGCGTGGAAGAATTGGAAAACAGAAACATTACTAAGGAGTGAGAAAAAAAAAGAGTTTTATTTTTTATTAACAGCATATGAACCTCTGCAGGTTATTTAATGCCAAAAAGTGGGGTTTTAAGGTTATTTTTAGCGTTTGGTTATATGAAGAAGGTTGATTTAGTCAGATTTTAATGAAATTGTTCCGTTTATTTTAGAAAAATGAAAATGTCATCTAGTTTTTTATGAAAAAATGTATTGCTGGTAAAAAAAATATTTTCCTTCAAAAATGTATTATAGCAAAATTTCTTTTTTGAAAAAAAATATTGTTTGTGATATTTTACCTTCAAAAATATAAACTTTTCTATAAAAGTCTATTTCTGTATATATATTTCTATAAGAGTGTATTTTTATACTTTCATAGTGTTTTGACATAAATTTAGGAATGAACTATTTGCCCATAGCTGGGACCCTAACATGTGCAACCACTTCGGGTCAGGGTGGACCTACGAACAACAGCAATTAAGAGATGGTTCCATGCTCCTCACAACCTCCTAACCAAAGACCTTGCCGTCGGATGCAGTTTACCGTCATAATCAGGAGGACAGTATATAGCCAATAAGAAACAAGGGTTTGCTGGATGTGGAAGGAATAGAAAACAGAAACATTATTAAGGAGTGAGAACAAAAGAAGAGTAATCAGGAGGACAGTAGAAAGCCACTAAGTCACAAGGGTTTACTGGGTGTGGAAGAATTAGAAAACAGAAACATTATTAAGGAGTGAAAACAAAAGAAGAGTAACCAGGAGGACATTAGAAAGCCAATAAGACACAAGGGTTTACTTGGTCTGGAAGAATTAGGAAACAGAAACATTATTAAGGAGTGAGCACAAAAGAAGAGTAACCAGGAGGACATTAGAAAGCCAATAAGACACAAGGGTTTACTTGGTCTGGAAGAATTAGGAAACAGAAACATTATTAAGGAGTGAGAACAAAAGAAGAGTAATCAGGAGGAGGGGTAGAAAGCCACTAAGACACAAGGGTTTACTGGGTGCGGAAGAATTAGGAAACAGAAACATTATTAAGGAGTGAGAACAAAAGAAGAGTAATCAGGAGGACAGTATATAGCCACTAAGACACAAGGGTTTACTGAGTGTGGAAGAATTAGAAAACAGAAACATTATTAAGGAGTGAGAACAAAAGAAGAGTAATCAGGAGGACAGTAGAAAGCCACTAGGTCACATGGGTTTACTGGGTGTGGAAGAATTAGGAAACAGAAACATTATTAAGGAGTGAGAACAAAAGTAGAGTAATCAGGAGGAGGGGTAGAAAGCCACTAAGACACAAGGGTTTACTTAGTGTGGAAGAATTAGAAAATAGAAACATTACTAAGGAGTGAGAACAAAAGAAGAGTAATCAGGAGGAGAGTAGAAAGCCACTAAGTCATTCCCTGTAGCTGCGGAAAGAAATATAAACGGACTGCCCGCTTAAGGTGGGGCTACAAGAACTTCGCAAGGCCGTAACACGAGTGGTTATGAAAAGTCAGGCCTAGCTGATCACATATGGAGGGAGAAAGGGGATCACTGCCCCTTATGGGATGAAGTTGAATAGACAGAGAACATTACTGGAAACCAAGTAAACTTAAGGAATCCCTTTGCATATACTTGCTTTCCTGGCGGCTACAACCTCCAGAAATTTAAATGCAATGTCAATTCCCATCACTTATCTACTTGACTACAGTCCTTTCTACATCACCCCGTGTATCTTGTTCTTTTCCTTTCTTTCTAACTTCGCAACTGTCTTCACATCTGATTTCACATCCTTCTCTTGCCCTTTCTCTGACACCCCCTGTAACTGGTTCGTCTTTGTCTTCACTCTCCTCCTGCCTAAACCTTTACTCTCTTATGTAGCCCCCTGTGCATCAGTGGTAGTGCCGCCTTGCTTGGGGTGAAACGATTAAAAAAACATATGCTAGGCTACAAAAATTTCCTAGGTCGATCAATCATAGAAATGAATACAATATGGGAAACAGTTATACGGAGTGCTAGAGAAAATCATTACTTCAAAGATTGCAATATGAGATCTGGTAAAAACAAAATGCAAGAGAAAATCGTTAGCATCAAAGATTGCAAAATGAACTCTGTTAAAAATGATTACTGAGACATTCGGCTTATAAGTCTCAGAAATTTACTTGTCCTCAAGGACGCATGGCCCAGTGGATATAGACGTTGGGTAATTCCAGTGACTTGACCCAAAGAGTTGTTAGTCCAATACCAGGCTACAGCAGCTAATAACTTAGAGAGTTAAGATAACTACATGGCTACCAGAAGTGGCATCGCACATGGAATGTGCGAATGTGCGCTGAAGAAGAGGCCGAAACGTTGTAAACATGGCAGTAAAGATGAGGACAATAGTCCGAAAAATGTACCCTTTATTATAATAGAGAGGATTATTATTTAATGTTGCTATGAAAATTGGTTCGTTGCTCGCTTCAATGTATCCTCAGCACTCTTCTGTAGAACCACATTGACTTAACATCAGGAAAAGACAGAAGAAATTTGAAGAATCTAATACTCACGATAGAGAATGAGAGACAGGGGAAAGCAATGCGGAACATACTTGATGGGCTTGAGCAAGTGAATGATTTGGGAGAGATAACAGGTGGAATAGTGTTATGAGAACAAGGGATAGGAGTAAGTAGAGATCCATGATCGCCTACGTCCTGAAAGGACACGACACATATACAAAAAGAGAATACTTTCTTTACAAGAACGTCTACTTTTTAGAACTTTCGAGCAGATGCGTCCCAGATCACCATAACTTAGCCTCTTTAAGTCTAAGATCAGCCGTTATCTATCTTCATAATCTTCACTTAATTCCTCCTCTTATTCAGTAACCCTCGACCTTGAGTGGCTGCTGAGCCTTGTATTGAGTGAACATTTAATAACGATATTAAACATCTACCACGTTTTTTTTATTAAATATCATGGATTGGTAGGAACGCAAAGCAGAAGTGGATATGAAGAAGTCACTTTGATTATATGTTAGCCGAATTAAAAGGAAGTCTGTCTACAAGACTCATATCATGGATTAGGAAATGGTTTTCTATCCGCAGCATAGAAAGGAGATATAGATGCATATATCGAGGAACAATCTCACTTTTCAATTGTAATGACCTTAGTCAGACGAATTTGCTAGCTATTACACCGCATCGAGATACCCTATCATGGACTGAGAGAAGCGTAAACAAATAACAAATATGAATAAAACGTTTTTGATTAAATTTAGATCAGATTTAAAACAAAAAATTGTTCAACAGGACTTTAACCTTTATATAGACGCGCATGGACACCAATATACCATACAATCAATTATTCCAAACGCGAATATGTATTCACAATGAGTCGTCTGCCAATTTTTCTTTTCAAGCGACGCCATTGTAGCAGCTTTTCAGTCACAGTTTAATTAAGGAATACGTTTTGTGTCAATGTTAATGGATTGGTTGGTGTCAGAACAAACCGGAGTCAGGTTTAATGTGAGCCTGATTAGCGTAGGGAGACATTTCTACTTTGTCAACATCTACCGCTAAGCCGCCCCTTGTTCCGACCACAACTTCTGAGAGCAGGTGTAGCTATTCAATGAGTTAGATTACAGGGGTAATAGAATCGATTGGCAGAAAGCCCCAAAAGAAGGAGCATTCGGTAAAATAAGTAAAAATAAATATGCACATGCCAATTTTTATCAATTGCATAGCTTTGTTTGTCTGACAGAAGACCAAAGGCTGATAACAGAACGTGATGTTCTCAGGCTCTCACTCATGTAAATATTAAGGTGGCGGAAAAAGGACGCTTATCATGTGCGTTGTGGTACAGTGGATATCGGCTCGGAACGAGAAACCGGGGAGCCGAGTTCGAATTCCAGTTGAATCCATTGTATTCACTTACGCGCAAATACCCTTGGGAAAGGTATCCGCCTCTTCCTTCCAGTTATGGGTTAAATAGCAGGACAGATTGGGTTCTATAGCCTTGGTCGGCAACTAGTCTACCGCAGAAAGCAATGGCAACCTACTGCGGGATAATCTTCTGCCTAGTCAGTCATGTCTCTTTCGAGACATGATCGCCCAAGCGTGCATCACGTATGGCACTTAACTGACTGATCATCATGTACACATCGCTACGGAAATCTGAAAAGTCCTATTTATTCAGTACTTATCACAACTTCGATCACTTCCTCAACTTTTTGACGTGGCTTCTCTCTGTCTTTCCTACAAAGATTTTCCTGACAATTTTTCGTATTAACTTTTCTCCTTCATGCTTTGACTACATGAACTTTACCTTAAGTTCTATTCTAATAGTTTTTTTTTTCTTACACTTTTTGTCTGTGAAACGCTCTTCCGATTTTTGTATTACCTGTTACCTACAATCTCCAAAAATTTAAATACAACGCCAATCGCCGTCTTCTATCTTCATGAATCCTGTTCTTTTTATTATCGTTTCTCCTTACTAACATTAACCTCTTGCGTTTTAGTGACGTCATCGCCTTGCTTAGGGTGAAATTATTAAAAAAAAAAAACTTTATATTTTACAAAGCTTAAACAAGTCGGAACCTTCTGTGAATGGTTTAATATATAATTACAAAATAATGTTAATCAGCTAAAGAGATTTTCTGGCAACTGAGCACATTCTTTGTGTGTGTGTGTGTGTGTGTGTGTGTGTGTGTGTGTGTGTGTGTGTGTGTGTGTTATTTTTTGTCTCAAAACATTGCAGCCAACCAATTTTGCAGCAACTTTAAGGTATGCTACTTGCGGGGATAAGTCTACGGCTATATCGTGTTGAATACACCGGTTTCCTGCCCGATCACCAAAGTTAAGCAACATCGAGCCTGGTCAGTACTTAAATGGGTGACCATTTGGGAATACCAGGTGCTGTAAACGTAAGGACCAAGAATGGTCCACCGGTCCTCCAGGTTTGGGGGTTGGGTGCAGGGCTAACAACCCTGCCTTGTAAAAAACAGTTTGTTACAGAAACAGCAACAAAAGTTGCTGTCCTATGCACCATATGGGTGAGATGGATAAATGATGATGATGACTTGCTGTGATAAATTAATTGAAGCTAAACAAAATTTTGTGTGCTAGGAATGTAGGCGGCCATTTGCAATACGTGAGTGAAACCCTTATAATACTGATCAGCTGATTAACATTTATAAGTTCAGGTTTATTTAAGGAATCGTTTGTAGTGATTGGCAGTGTTGCTTCCGGCAGCTGCTAAGAAAATATTTGCGATTGCGTACGGTAGCAATCTGCGGAAGAAATCACGTTCCAAGATTTACAGTGTTATTTTTTTTGTTTTTTTGTTTTTTTTTTGTTTTTCACCTTTTGAAATCATTCCTTGTGTTTACGTCACAGAATCAGCGAATCAGCAAGCTCACAAGGAAAAAAAATGATTACATGTAGAAATTGAACCCTTGTCTTATTTCGAAAATGTCGATAAAAACATCGTACACACCGATACAAATATGCGTATGCGAGGATCAACACATATTCGTATTTGCATTGCATGCATGTGCATATTTGTGTTTGCGTGTGTAACTCTTCGTCATCATTTTGAAAATGAGACAAATGGCAAGTAAGAAAAAGACGCAGGCAAGATCTTTACAAATATAGATCTTAAAGCCACTTTGACAAAGATATATACAGTTAGCTACCGAAAAGTTTGCAGTATCTGGTCAAAGGTTGCGAAGGGAACTTTGCTGCAACCGTTTGTGAGCAGCATCTTTTATTAGAACTCTGTGTCTATGTAAAAAGAAAAAAAAATACTTCAACAAAAACGAAGAAAGGAAAGTAGTTATTTTAAAACGTTGTTTTTTGTAACGTTATTCTGTAGGGAAACTTTGTTAAATTTTGTCTTCTTCTTCTGTGTGCCCTGTCCCTTCAGGACGTAGGCGATCATGGTTTTCCACGTTTCCCTATCCCTGGTGGCTATTAGCACGCCTTCTCCTGTTACACCATGCAACTCTCGTTCCATCATCCACCTGATTAGCTCCTTCAAATATGTTATCCGTTGCTTTCCTCTGTCTCTTTTTCCCTCTATCTGGCCTGTTAGTATCAGGTTCTCTAAGCCCTCCTTCCTCATTGCATGTCTCAGGAACTTCAGCTGTCTCTTTTTGATGCTCAGTATTAATTTCCTTTTTGTTTCCATCATTTCTAAAACCTCATCATTGCTCACATGCTCGATCCATCATATTTGCAGCATCCCTCTGTATAACAACATTTCAGTTGCTTCAAGTTCGGTATCTTCACGTAAAGTCAAAAGGAAAATCCTTCAAATAATACACAATAACGCTCTCGGAATAATTCTCTCGAGTAATTCACTGAGAAAAAAAATCTCTTCAATGACGCACGAACCCGGAATGATACACAACACAGAACTGTATTTATCTACCTCCCCACCGAGGTAGAATGTGACACAAGGCTTTTTCATAGTGGGCAATCCGAGCCCTAAAGCTCGGGGAAAATTTCCCATAATCCCTGCACATGGCAGGGTCAGGTACCTAGTCTTATCTTCCCCAGACGAGACTCTGCCCTTCGGTTGAGCTCTGTCAGGGTTCCTCTCCGTCCAAAGGCAGAGAGTCTGACGAGGTTAGTTCAGGTTGATGCACAACACAGAACGATATTTATCTATCTACCCACCGAGGCGGAATGTGGCACAAGGTCTTTTTATTGTGGGATATCCGGGCCATGTACATCCGGCAAAAAATTGTCTAATATTCCACAGACGAGACTCTACCCTTCGGCGGAGTCTTGACTGGATTACTCTCCGCCCGAAGGCCGAGAGTCCGACAAAGCAAATGTTCGTGCAGATGCACAAACCAGAACGATATTTATCTACTTCCCCACCGAGGCGGAATGTGGCACAAGGTCTTTTTATTGTGGGATATCCGGGCCATGTACATCCGGCAAAAAATTGTCTAATATTCCACAGACGAGACTCTACCCTTCGGCGGAGTCTTGACTGGATTACTCTCCGCCCGAAGGCCGAGAGTCCGACAAAGCAAATGTTCGTGCAGATGCACAAACCAGAACGATATTTATCTACTTCCCCACCGAGGCGGAATGTGGCACAAGGTCTTTTTATTGTGGGATATCCGGGCCATGTAGATCCGGCAAAAAATTGTCTAATATTCCACAGACGAGACTCTACCCTTCGGCGGAGTCTTGACTGGATTACTCTCCGCCCGAAGGCCGAGAGTCCGACAAAGCAAATGTTCGTGCAGATGCACAAACCAGAACGATATTTATCTACTTCCCCACCGAGGCGGAATGTGGCACAAGGTCTTTTTATTGTGGGATATCCGGGCCATGTACATCCGGCAAAAAATTGTCTAATATTCCACAGACGAGACTCTACCCTTCGGCGGAGTCTTGACTGGATTACTCTCCGCCCGAAGGCCGAGAGTCCGACAAAGCAAATGTTCGTGCAGATGCACAAACCAGAACGATATTTATCTACTTCCCCACCGAGGCGGAATGTGGCACAAGGTCTTTTTATTGTGGGATATCCGGGCCATGTAGATCCGGCAAAAAATTGTCTAATATTCCACAGACGAGACTCTACCCTTCGGCGGAGTCTTGACTGGATTACTCTCCGCCCGAAGGCCGAGAGTCCGACAAAGCAAATGTTCGTGCAGATGCACAAACCAGAACGATATTTATCTACTTCCCCACCGAGGCGGAATGTGGCACAAGGTCTTTTTATTGTGGGATATCCGGGCCATGTACATCCGGCAAAAAATTGTCTAATATTCCACAGACGAGACTCTACCCTTCGGCGGAGTCTTGACTGGATTACTCTCCGCCCGAAGGCCGAGAGTCCGACAAAGCAAATGTTCGTGCAGATGCACAAACCAGAACGATATTTATCTACTTCCCCACCGAGGCGGAATGTGGCACAAGGCTTTTTTTAACGTGGGGAACCCGAGCCATATAGCTCAGTCAAAAATGTATTGTCTAATTTTCCCCAGACGAGACTTTACCCTTCGGCGGAGCCTCGACTGGGTTATTACTCTCTGCCCAAAAGCAAAGAGTCCGACAAGGTATGTGCTTGTGCTAATGCAAGACACAGAACACACGCAAACTTCTGTCTCGGTGCTTTATACACTAAATATTTATGGCCACGTAATCCCTGTAGCAAAATTCTTTCAACAGTTACGTTTGTGTCGTGGAGATCCGTGTTCGGCCACACGTGTCGGTATCGATACTTTCTTCCTATATAACACCTCCTCTTTTGAGCTTACTCCCTTTTTTTAGTATTGGTTGCACATTTAAAATTCCGTCGTAGTTTTCTTTTCTTTTGCCGTACCGCCACTGGTCAATAATTCCTTGTGGCGTAGTTATGTCGAATGTATCATATAATGCTTTCATGGAAACTTCTTGCCTGGGATTTCCAAAGCAGTGTGTCTACGTCTTAACTGGTTTAAGCGACGTTTATACTCCCATCTTGGTCCCTGCACTATGTAAGTCATTCGACTGAACTTTTTTTTTTACTATGTCATCCTTCCAAAATTCTTTTCCCCATTGGTACATCTTCAAAAATACCATTTCTAAAGTAATTATTTACAGGGATGTTTCTTAATGTTTTCGTCTTCCGTTCAGGTAGTATTTAATTTTTCTGGCGAACATCAATTAAGCTGCTGACATTTCAACACTCTAGATCATTCTTATGCGAACAATCCTTTTTGAAGCCCCGTTAGTATCTTCCTTAATACGTTTGAAAAGTTATTCCTTCGTCCCGATTGTAAACAAACCCGCCGATGAAATTCGCGATAGCGTCTGGATTGAAAAAGTCAGGCGTTTTCCCCCAGCCATTTTCTTAGACAACAATTCAAAAAACATTTGTTGTTGTTTTTGTGAATAAAATTGCCGTTCATGTTGGTCTTTTTGTTGTTGTAACTGTAGTTCTTGCTGTTGCTTTTGCAGCGCCAACATCTGAAGCATAATTGATTTCAGTTCGTGCATTGTCATTGTATTCCGCTGAATATTTCAATTACTACGTGTTGGATACGTATTTTTTCTCTGTAGTTCTCGTGAAAGTTCATAACAAGATCTTCGTCGCCACTTTTATAACGTTGTTTTTCGTAACGTTATTCTAACAGTTGTCAGTATTTGGAATGCAAAATCTTCAACGTAGGTAAAAGTTTTTTGTCCAAAGAAAGTCAAAATGCACAAAATGTCTGTCTGCAGTTGGCCTCGCGCATGCAAATGAGCTGAGAACGCATTAAATCTAACCATATTTATTAGTTTTTAAAGTTATATACCGAAAAATGAGTACACTGTTAATCGTGTTTATTTTACTGGTAAATTTTCGTTGTAAGTTCCGTCGCTTTTCCCTTTCAAATTTATTCAAAATAGCATTGTCTCTGTGCAAATGTATACGCTGAACTCAAATCAAGTGTTAGTTATTGAACAAACTTAATTTTTTTTATCTAAATGTCCATAAAAAAAAAACGAAATATATCTTGCACTTTTTCTCTCCGTAACTCTCACGAAGTCATGTAATTAACTGCAGAATGACGGACTGCGCATTTGAACGAATTTTGGCAGATTTTTTGTCTATTATTCTTCATTTACTGATACTTCCGGCAATGTACTTCCGAAAATTAAAGTAATGTGCTATTGTATTTCTACACTTGTTAATCTCAGAACAGGAAGTACATCGCGGAAGTTTCAGTAAAGGATGAAAATTAGCCAAAATTCGACAAAAAATTCTGCCTACGTAGAACGTCATTCTGCAGTTAATTACATGACTTCGTGAGAGTTACGGGAGAGAAAAAGTGCGAGATATAGTTAATTTTTTTTCATGGACTTTCAAAGCAAAAAAGGTAAAATCCTTCAATAACTAATTGTTGATTTGAGTTCATCATATACATTTGCACAGAAATAATGCTATTTTGGATAAATTTGAAGGGGGAAAAGCCGTCGGTACTTAAAACGAACATTTATCATTTTATTTGCCTTGAATTATGCTGTCTCATATGGGTTGGTGCTCATGCTATATATTTAGAGATACTTGAGAAAATCCAAATAAGAATCTGCAGTGTTATTTGTCCTGATCTAGCATATCGTCCTTCATCCCATTCCCACCGCCACAAGCTAGCTTCATTGAGCTTTTTTCTATAAATACTTTAATGATAATCGTTTTGATTAACTTTCCCCCATGGTACCAAGATTTTAAAAATTTAAGCGTAGTACTTTATTGGTAACAAGATCTTATACAGTGGAATTAGTAAGATGCAACTGTAAGTTCTTTGCTAACAGTTTCTTTTCTTGTATTTTCCGCCTGGAAAATCTTCTGGCTTTTTGTTTTCCAGCCAATTTTGATCTTCAAAAATGTAAATGCAATCTTCTGTCTTCTTAATTATTTTTTTTTTATCTTTCTCTCTCTTTAGTACTTAGTAGTAGTAATAATAGACCTCCGTGGATCAGGGTTGACTATTGATAGCATGTTTGCTTGGCTGGAGCATCGGCGTCTGTGACTGTAGAAACCGATGCCGGAATGACAATATTTGTTGCAGAGGCTGCATTTATGTTTTGTTTCTGGTCTGTCGGAGCTATCAGTTTGCTTTCTACGAACCCGCCTCTCCATGGCGACTTTACTCAGACTTTATGAATATAAGTGATGTACTGATGGGCGTTGTGGTACAGTGGATATCGACTCGGAACGACAAATCGGAGAGCCGAGTTCGAATTCCAGTTGAGTCCATTGCATTCACTTACGCACAAATACCCTTGGGAAAAGTAATAATCCGTTTCTTCGCTCCAGTTATGGGTTAAATAACAGGACAGATTGGGTTCTATAGCCTTGGTTGGCAACCAGTCTACCGCAGAAAGCAATGGCAACCTACTGCGGGATAATCTTCTGCTCAGTCAGTCATGTCTCTTTTGAGACATGATCGCCTAAAGCGTGTATCCAGAATAAAAAATCATTTTCTACCAAGAATTTCAAGAAAAACGACTGATGATAAACCTTTCCAAAACAGAACATATAATCTGGAATTGGAATGAAAGCAGTGATGGTACTTGCTGTGAATCCTTCATGAAAATTCAGGATGTGGAATTAGTAAATAGTAAACAAATTCAGGTCTACGTCTATATCGTGTTGAATACACCAGTTCCCGTCCGATCACCGAAGTTAAGCAACATCGAGCCTGGTCAGTACTTAAATGGGTGACTATTTGGGAATACCAGGTGCTGTCAACGCAAGGACCAAGAATGGTCCACCGGTCCTCCAGGTTTGGGGGTTGGGTGCAGGGCTAACAACCCTGCCTCGTAAAAAACAGTGTGTTAAGTTGCTGTCCTATGCACCATCTGGGTGTGATGAATAAATGACGATGATGAAACAAATTCAGGGACATTGGCAAATGGAGTAGTTACAAGAGATTTAACAGAAATTTAAAAAAAATTGAACGTAATATACGGATACAAAATGTGTTTATCTCCCTTTCGTCGTGATTAAGTCACGTGGTCACATGATAACCACTCGTGACGTCACTCCTGATAGTGACCCAACCGCTAGTGACATTCTTTTAGCTAACAGCAACCGAGGAAGAAGGTTTGGTATATTCTGCCCGGGCCTTTGGTTCAAAATATCGTCAAAGCAATAAAAACAACCAGCTGACCGATAGAAAACAATTACAGAGACACTCGTAGATAAGGAAAGCGCCTAGAAGATAATTTTAACGTACTAATGAGGGGACCCCGAATCAAAATCATTTCAAATTGGCGTAAGCACTTGATTCATTTCTCTATTTATTTATTTATTTATTTATTTATCTGTTTATTCAGTTATACACGTGCTGATGTGAGAAACCAAAAACATTTCAACCGGCTAACATTTAATCTATTTTATTTTATTGATGTTTTTTATTTTTTTTTATTTTTTTATTACTTTTTTTACTTACTTATTTATAAACAACACTTTGGTCCTCAGAAACAAAAGGAACTCGATAGATAAAGCCACAAGTTTATTCGCCGGAAGAGAGTCAACTTTAGGCTCGAAACACGTGTAGCATCACAAATACCATTATGGACACGTTCATGGCCTCTCACACTATCTATCTATCTATCTATCTATCTATCTATCTATCTATCTATCTATCTATTCTTTTCTCTTTCATGCGTATGAACGTACTCATAAACAGATAGATAAAAAAATCGAAATTATGCTCAGACTTATTAAAAAATGTGTCCCATAAAGTCCTACATATCGAAACGCATTACACAATTTCACTGTGTTACAATAAAGACGAGAAACCAGTATCAGTTTACGATTAATATGGGGGCTTGAATTGTAGGTGATTGTCTGGTAGGTTCATATCTTCTCCCAGCACGTTTTGCAGGAGCTGTCTACAGGGACATTATTTCGAACACACATTTAGACTTGCTAGAGGATGTATCACTGCTAATACGAAGACGCACGTGGTTCATGAGCGATTGTGCTCCCACACATTTTAGTTATAGTGTTCGCGAATCACTGACTGACATCCGCCATGTATGATTGATAGGTTGGGGAGGACCGGTTCCATGTCCTGCACATTCCACCAAAATTAATCCTTTAGATTTCCATCTGTAGGTTCACCTAAAACACATGGGTTTATGCAGTAGACATTAATGATGCAGAGACACTTCGTCAACGTGTCATGGGGGCCTGCAAAACCATTCGACAACAACTGGAAGTATTTGAAAGAGTCCAAGGGAGGATGTGTGTAGAAGCAAACGAGAAACATTTTGAACATTTGTTTTGAGTTGCTGTGTTAAGGTACAACGATGGCCTATTTAACATGTTTATATGAATGTTTTACGCTTCAATGATTGTAAAAGTATTTTTGAAACACCATTATATTTGATTTATAATCAAACAATATAAATATTTATTTCTACCGTAAATAATCAGTATTTACGATAAATTTTTATTATGAACTGTGTGTCATTCGGCAGGATTCGAACCTGCGACCCCTATCCACATAGGGGAAGCCACCAATTGATTTGGCGAGTCCTAGACTCTCGACCACGAATGACCAACACTCTAAACGAAGTCAAATCAAGCCTATATAACACAATTTTCAATTCACGCAAATAACCATATCTGCACTGAAATGTATCGTAATGTCAAACAAATAATGTCAAATTGTCGGTTGTTTATAACCATTTCGTTAATTTCCGTAACATGTTTACATTTGTTGAGATTATGATACATTTCAGTGCAGATATGGTTATTTGCGTGAATCAAAAATATTTTGAATATGGTGTGTGTGTGTGTGTGTGTGTGTGTGTGTGTGTGTGTGTGTGTGTGTGTGTGTGTGGAAAGACAACTAAAACAATTAATAGCAAACGCCAGCCAAAAAATCTAAAAGACATCCTAACCACATCGAAATTCGAACAACATACAACACAGGGGTCACAAAATGCAACAAAAAAAGATGTGGAGTATGCTATTATTAAATAGAAGGAAAACACTTCCAGTTCGAAAACGCAACTACATTCGAAATAAAATCGGATCTGAGCTGCAACTCGAAAAATGTAGTTTATGCTCTAAAATGCGACAAATGCGCAAAGATATACGTGGGAGCGAGACAATGCTTGAATAATTGGGTATCCTTTTATAAAAGCAGTATAAAAATATCATATAACAGGAAATTATATGTCTCCCAACATTTGCACTCTTCTATGTGCCATGTCCCTTCAGAACGTAGGCGATCATGACCTTCCACGTCTCCCTATCCCTGATGGCTCTTAGCATGTTTTCCCCTGTTACCCTACCCAAACCCTGCTATGGCTCAGACCCTTCAAATATGTTATCTGCTGCTTTCCCCTGTCTATCTTTCCCTCTATCTGATCTGTGAGCATCAGATTCTCTAAGCCTTCCGTCCTCATCAAACGTCCCAAGAACTTCAGCTGTCGCTTCTTAATGCTCAGTATTAATTTCTTTTTCGCTTCCATCCTTTCCAAAACCTCATCATTGCTCACATGCTCGATTGATGATATCCACAGCATCCTTCTGTAGAACCACATTTCGATTGCTTCAAGTTTTTTCTTCATCTTTGATGATATTGTCTAGCATTCACTGCCATAGACATCACATAGCAGTCTAGTACTCTCTACTTTGTTTCTAGCGAAATTTTCCTGTCTCTATACTCTGCTCAGCTTCTGGAATGCATCCTTGGCCATTCCAATTCTCCTTCGTATCTCAGTGTCGCACTTTCCGTCTTCCGTTATAACACTTCTTATGTAATTAAAATTTTTGTACTTGCTTGATTTTAGTATCTCCAACCTTAATTGGCATTTTGGGCTCCTTCGTTGGCTGGTGACCATACATTCGGTTTTCTTGTAGTTTATTTGTAGTCCTTTCTCTCGACTTTCTTCATGTACCATTTTTAGGAGGTTTTGTAGTTTTCTTTCTGTGTCAGCTATCAGCACTGCGTATCTGATTTTTTTTTTATAATCGTTTCACCCCGAGCAAGGCATTTCACTGCCACAATTGCGCAGGGGGTTACATATAGGGGAAAGTGGTGAGAAAGAATGGTTAGACATAGGAAATGTCAGAAGGAGGGTGATAGACGGGTAAGGATACCGAGAATGAGGGTTGGGTAGATGATGAGAGTGTTGGGAGAATAGATGCAAGTTAGTGTGATAGGAGGGGTCTATTAACCTTACATTTAAACTCCTGGAGATTGTAGCTGTCGGGAAAGCAGACATGTGTAAGGGAATTCCATAGGCGGGAAGCTGTTGGAGTAGAAATTACGGTTACATCTTATCAGTTTTACTGTAAAAGGGTGAGAGCTAGATGCTAAGTTAGTATCTCGTGTAAATTCGTACCTAAGCGGCACCAATGATCTAAGTTCATCGGAGCAGAAGCCGTGAAAGTATTTATAGGGAAGCCACGTCACGCCGGTGGGAGAGTGGTTATATTGTTCAGATTGTGACCGCCAATGACGAATGCTGGCATAACTTCTAGGGTCCTCAGAATAGTCTTTGTTAGTCGTCTTTAATAAAACATATAAAAAAGTATTGCTGCCCAAATATACACGCATGCGCACACATACATGCATATATATATATATATAATTTAAAGGTTATTTTTAATGGATACCCATATTTGAGAAGATGTTCTGCTTTTATTTATCTATTAAATAGTATATTTATATATTTACATCTACCGGCATGAATATTCGAGAAATCTTGTCATAAATTGTTTAATAAATAATTTAAATATAAACAGAGCATCTTCTCAAATATAAGTATCCGTTAAAAATAAGGTTTAAGCAGTAAACCAAAACATGTTAAATTAATAAATGAAAAACTTACACACACACACACACACACACACACACACACACACACACACACACACACACACACACACACACACACTCTTTTATTTATTTTTTTTCCAATTGGAGTAGATAGACTAAACTATCGCCCGGTTCACACTCCACCCACATCTATTGAACAGGTGAAGAGGCTCATCCCTTGTTTCCTGTTTAGGATGCGGTTTCCGGCTTTCTCTTTTCCATTCTTTTTACTCTTACGTAGCCCCCTGCGCATCAGTGGCGTTATCGCCTTGCTTGGGGTGATATGATTAAAAAAAAAAAAAAAAAAAATATATATATATATATATATATATATATATATGTATTTCCTCAACTAGCATGATGTACAAAGCCCCTAACTTAATAAATCAGAGTTGTGTAAAAAAATATTTGTGTTATTGTTAAAAAGCAAAACTAAAGTGTTTTTAATTATTTTTAAAAGCTTTTTAATCCTTTATAATACGTTCGTAATTTTAGTCAACAACTTCTTTCATTTTTTTTAACGTCAGATTGAGATTAAAGTTTATGAGATTCTTAGCACCTTTGTTTTCGGTGAAAAACACAATAAGTTAGAAATTCTCGTGAAAATGAAATAATTGTCTGATTTTAGTGAAACTTTCAGAACTTATTAAAAAATAAATGAAATTATTTTTGAAATTATTATTCATAGAAAATCTTGATAAAAATATTTTTTACATCTGTAACCCCTCCACTTAATTTAATGAATTTCTATAAATTCAACACTATCTGCAAACTTTGTTTTATTAGTTAAATGCAGTTCTTTTTGGAGAATGTAAATTATCTTTTCTTTTTAAAACAGTGGCCATTTATCCGATTACTCTGAATAGTAAAATAATAAATGCAATAAAACTATGACATTATTTAATTAGATGAGCTTTTAATTGCTTTTATAAATTATATATATTAAGGACATCAGAATCTAAAGAAAAAAAATAGATGAATAATGTATTTTTATAAGAACTGTTTTCATTTTTCTAATGAACAGCTTTGTTATCCGGGTTATCATCGTCTTAACAGACGGAAGTCGTAAAAAAATGCTAACTATGGAAGACGAATTAACATAATTAACATATGCTTCGTTTTTTTTTTAAATTTCTAACTATATGTTAAAATTAACAATTTAACACAATATTTTCAGCAATTATCCAATATTTTATAGAATTTTAGTTAGTCTAGCTTTATAGCCTTACGTTTGAAGTTGTTTTATGAAAAATAAAAATCTAAAATAATATAAAACTTTCCTTTAAAATTTTACAATTAAATAACAGAATGAAATTATATAACGGCAGAGGTAACTCAATAATTTATAAGTTGTTATAGCATTTATTAAATTTTATTTTTAATATCTATCTTTTATATTTTTTTATGTACCTCTACAAATTGTAAATTTTACTTTTTTTTTTAACAAAATTAGGAAATTTGGAATTAAAATATAGAACTGGCTTTAAATTTTGAAGGGTGATTTGTACAGGCCGTTGAATGCTGAAACGTAGGGCATAGGAAACACGAAAGCGAGATGAAAGAATTGTACCCTGCCTAAAATGTTTATATAGTCTTCTTTTTTCAAGTATAGAGCACAACCTTTGAAACACGTGACCTTTTAATGATATATATCATGTACAGCCACCCGTAAAAAGAAAATACGGGTCATCATACGCACACAATTAAAATATTTTAATTATTTTAAAAGTTGATGGGCTAGATTATTTGTATTAAGCTTTTCAGTTTCCCATTAGTAAATATAGTTTTCATGCATAAATTTAACACCCGAGCGTTAACGATGAAGGAGAAAATTTTAAAAAATTGAAACATTATAAATTATCATAATAAAAAATACTTAAAATGAAAATAATTCTTGTATAAATTCATTATTCATTGAAATTTTCATTCTGTTTCAGACTATGATATCCTTAATTTATATTGTTTATAAAACCAATTAAAAGTTTATCTAAATAAAAAATGGCATAGTTTTATTGCATTTTTGTTTTTGCAATTCAAAGCAGATTTTCTAAAAATTGTCTAATTTTGAATAAAAAAATGAATGGATGATTTGTAAAGAAATGTAAGACATAGGAAACACAGAAGAGAATGAAAGAATTGTACCCTGCCAAAAAATGTTTATATACTTCTTTTTTTCCCCTGTAAGAAGCACACCCTTTTCAACACGTATATCACATATGGCTACCCATAAAAGAAAAATACGGGTCATCATGCAGACACAAAATGTTTTATTTTAAAAATCAAATGGCTCAATTATTTTTGTATTAAGTTTTTTAATTTTTTGATTAGTAAATATAGTCTTCATGTATTAACAACCTGGAGTGAACAATAAAGGAGGAAATTTCAAAAATGTTTTCTTTTCAGACTATGATATCCTTAATATATATTGTTTATAAAACCAATTAAAAGTTTATCTAAATAAAAAATGGCATAGTTTTATTGCATTTTTGTTTTCGCAATTCAAAGCAGATTTTCTAAAAATGAGCTACGGCAAAAGAAAAAAAGATAATTGATTAGCATTATCCAATGACACCTGAATTTAATTAATATTAGGTTTATAGGAAAGCGATCGCAAATTTTTAGACATTTCCCGAAATTAATTGGGTAGGGGTAACATATGTAAAAAAATATTTTTTCCAAGATTTTCTAAAAGTAATTATTGAAAAAATGATTTCAGTCAAATATAAATAAGTTCTGAAATTTTCATCAAAATCCGACCATTATTTGATTTTTGCAAGAATTTCCAAATTAATGTGTCTTTCACCGGCAAAAAAGTAATTTGCGTAATACTACGTTTGCCGTAATAAACCCTCTTAAAAATTACATCACTCATGGATGAAAGAAAAGATTTTCTACCAAAATTTCGAACATGTTAGAAAGAGTTAATTTTTTTTTCAATAATTAAAAAATACTTTCATCTATCCTCTTAATAAAACGTAAAAATTTTGCCGATAAAACTGTTTTTATTTAGTTCGGGGCCTTTTTCCTTCATTTTATGCTGTTTTTAATGCTCAAATTTAGCCAGTAACAACCATTCTCCTTATTTATCCCACCGCAAATGTATATATATATATTCATATAGTATTGAATCGTAATAGTGCTTAGTACCAATTCAGTAGTTTGCTGATAGAGAGGTATTTTTGGCAAGCAGCTTTTTTTAGTCAAAACGTACTCGATATCAATATAGAGCGTCAATAGAATTAATATGGAGAGGCTTTTCCACTTAACTGAACGTAATAATAATGACTCCACAAATCTTCGAAGTCGGTATGATTGAAACAACACTGCTCAGTTAAGTGAAAAATCTCTTCATATTAATTATATATATTGTTTATTCAGTAATGAATTTGAACACTGTCGGCTACTGGTGTGTGTATATAAGTCCGCCTTCCTCTACCAAGCACCCATAGCCGACTGATGTCAATTCGGTCGGGTTTCAATCCCGACTAGAAGCAAGTGGATGTGTCTAGCCAAACTGATGAGCTGTGATACAGCGAAACAGGCTTGTATGTGGATGACTAATATATTATGCTCTCATTACGATTGAGCTCTCTAGAGAGGAAAATTTTAAAAACAGTTACTACTTTTGCAATTTACGCGTTAATTCTCTCGGTTACTGGCGTGTGTATACACCGCATATATATCTCTAATTCCATGCGCCCATAGCTTAACGAGTAGGGACTTCGACTGACGCCAAATTGGTCGAGTTTCGATCCCAGCTGGAAGCAAGTGGATGTGTCTAACCACACTGATGAGCTGTGATAAAACGAAACAGGCTTGTATGTGGATGACTAGTTCTGCTCTCACACCCTGTTGAGCACTCTGGAAGAATGGTAGACTTTGAAAAACAGTAGCTACTCTGGCATGTACGCATCGCTCATTCCGTAATGAAATAGAGCACTCTGGCTATTGGGCGTGTATAATGATAATGTATACGCTAAAAAAAAGTCTGCCCCTTCTACCGAGCGCCCATAGCCCAGAGGTAGAATCGCCGACTGACGCCAATTCGGTCGTGTTTCAATCCTGGGTTAAAAAGCAATCGGAGTCTAATCGTACTGATGAGCTGTGATACAGCGAAACAGATCTGTCTGCGGATGACTATGACTATATATATATATATATCAATTAATCATGATTATAGGTTAGTTCTAGGCAGAAAAATTTTCCGCCATTTCTTTCTAAGATAGACTGGTTGACAACCAAGGCTATAGAAACCAATCTGTCCTGCTATTTAACCCAGAAGAAAAAATAGATAGATTAATACCTGTAAGTGAATGCAACGAATTCAACTGAAATCGAACTCGGCTCTCCGAGCCGGTCTCTATTGCAGCACTACGCATATATGCATATATATATATATATATATATATATATATATATATATATATATATATATATATATATATATATATATAAAGTATTAAGAGTTTCTTTTTAAGTTAAAGAAATGCTAATGTTTTATCATGTTGTTTAAACTTAGTAAAGAGAATATGACCTGAAGCGAACGAGTTGCTTATTCCATCTGTAAGGTAGAAAAAAAATGTCTGCTTAACTTTTTAGTTAATTTTCTCATAAAAAGAAATGTCGGTTCTAGTTTTTTTGCTTTATTCTTTCGATTATTTTCTGACAAAATTTAGTTGCCTTTCTCATTACAGGATTTTCTTCTTTTTTTAATTTAGATCATAGTTACTTTTACCAACAAATAAAAATTTGCATAAAAAATCGCATTCTCTTGTTCAACTATTATTTCTTTTTTATCGTTGTTGTTATTATTTTGGTCGGAGAAAGAATGTTTTCGCCATTATAAAGAAGAAAAAAATGATTCAAAATCCTCAGTCAAAAAAAAAAAAAAACAAGAAGAAGGAGAAAAAATTAGCAAGAGGCAAGTAACGAAGGAGGAACAGAAAAAAAATCAACATTAACAGAAAATTTATAAGAAGTAACGATGATCATTTAAGGAAGAATGCTTTCTAAAAACACGAAAGAGTTTTGAGGGAAAATGGAAAAAAGAGGAATTAGAAGCAGAAACGAAAAAAAAAAAAAAAAAGAGTAGAAAAATAAAAATGACTCGTTTGTTTTTTTTAATTTTTAATTAATTTTTATTTCTTTTATTTTAAAATCAATTACAGTGACAGTGGGAAAGTCCTCGTTTTCTGTCTAATCCTGCTGAAGAAAACATTTGTTAATAAGGCTGTAATAAACCCTTCGAAAAAATATCCAATTTTAAAGGCTAGTGCGGAATAGAAGGGTAGGCTGTAATAAAAGGGCGGGATTAAGTAAAAGGATAGGTTGGTATAATGGTAGTGGTGAATAAAAAGACAAGTTTTATTAATACAGTAGGGTTGAATAAAAGGGCAGGTTAGGATAAGCGGGATGTGCGGAAAGAAGGTCAGGCAGAAATAAAAGTGTGGGATTATGATCTAATGATTGATCGCATTGACAAAGAAACTATTATTGTATCTCTTTAAGATGTGGGTGAGAATGTGTCTTAATTCCTTTATGTGTGTGTGCGTGTGTGTTTGTATGTGTATGTGTGTGTGCGTGAGTGATAGATAGATAGATAGATAGATAGATAGATAGATAGATAGATAGATAGATAGATAGAGTGAGTGGGGAGAAAAGGAGAGAGATATTAACTGTAAAACGCTTAAAGCCTAAGTCTCTATATAAATATAAAATCTATAAAAAATCTAAGTCTCTGTGAAAGTCTGTACCGCAGGCTGCAGAAAAGTTTCGGCTCGATCCTTTTTTTTTTTTTCGTTGACCATATGTTGAATATGAGGCGAATATGTGAAATATCATTAACCTCTAATATACTCTAGAACAATCTTCTTGGTCGGGCTGAGAACTTTTCAGTACCTTCTAATATGTGTATATGCGTGAGGAGACAGATGATAAAAACATAATAACAAGCAATGTAACTGCTACAAGTGCGCGCGCACGCGCACACACACACACAGACACACACACAGACACACACACACACACACACACACACACACACACACACACACATACACACACACACACACATAGCATTTAGCATGACAGATTGCTGCCGCTTTTATATTTACATACGCTCTATCCCTGATAATGGGCACTTTAATCTATAAATATGGCATACCATATAAAACCATATTTTATCATATATATATATATATATATATTTGTGTGTATATCGGTGTGTGTAGGAGAGAGAAAGAGAGAGAGAGAGAGAGAGAGAGGGGGGAGTGAGAGAGAGAGAGAGAGTGTGTGTGATATATTTGTAAAAGGACAATATGAATAAAGACAAAAAGAAAACTTATCTTAGCCCTTTGATTTATTTTCAGTGGACGAAACGCATATACTAAGATAATTTTTCCGTTTGACTTTATTCATATATATATATATATATATATATATATATATATATATATAAAGGAAAACTCAACACGTCATTTAAATTGGTTATACATTATAATTTATTTCAATGAGCTTAATTAACTCATTTCATTAGACCACACAATATTCCTTCCATTTGGTACAAAAATTTTGCCGGAATAAGCATTTCCTTTAACTGAAGAGAAAGATAAAAAATAAAATAAGAAAAAAATAAGAAAAAGGAAAAAAGAAAAAGGAAAAGAGAATCAGGACAGAGACATTGGCGTCATATCAGCTGGGTGTATTCAGACCAATCGTGAAGATGCTGACCGCTAAGTCATTAACCGCTTACTTCTAATTCCATGGATACGTATGTATTTGTAACCCACAAATTAACCCACCCATGTACACTAACTTATATCCATATACACATATGTGCACACATCATTACATATACATACAAATGTGACTGTGTTTATGCTTATACATACTTCCCGACCTACACTCTTTCATGTCTACATACGGATCTTGCGTTCGTATACACACATTTATACATTTTATAAATCCGGGATTTCCGCGCGTATAAATAGTGTTATATATATGTAAATATGCTAGTAATTCTCACATATACTCTCAAATTACGCATATATTTTCATACTTACATACATCTTCTCATCCATACGTATATATACTCATAAATGTGTTCTTCATACATACATTTATCTATTTATATTCACATAAAATTATTGTGTTCAAACACTCGTAATTTTATGAGGAGTCGATCCACGCACACATGTATAAACATCAATATATATATATATATATATATATATATATATATATATATATATATATATGTGTGTGTGTGTGTGTGTGTATAATTATATAAGTATACAAGTAACTTTTTATATACCCCCATACATAAAGACAATGTACGCCTGTGTACACTTATCCATCTACTTTTAACTCCCAAGCGAGGTGGTTTATTTTCTTTTCATACTTCTTAACAAACATTACACACACACACACCCACACCCACACACACACCCACACACACACACACACACACACACACATATATATATATATATATATATATATATATATATATATATATACCGGCATACATCATTCGAATTTTGATATTAACCTGTACACATATGGGTAGAATGATCAGTACATGAAGGTATAATCAGTTCAAGAATGCACAATTGACTGTGTCCAAGATTAACAAAACCCACATGTAATCAGGTGTTCTCATATGATAGAAAAACATATAACTAATTAGGTCCTTTCTTATACATGAAATACACTTCTACTTGGGTACCCCTCTATACACACAATAATACCTACAATAATATATATAAACATGCACAAAATTCTATAGAAGCATGCACAAAATTAGGTGCACCCATATATATGAAAAACATATCTAACCTTACACTAAGGTGCACCATTATACACGTGAAATATTTATATCGAAGTCATTATAATGAAATCATTTACAATTACATAGTTCATGATAATAGGCCCTATTATCTCGGTTACTCAATATATTTTTTTATGTCTATTTTTTTCGTTAACTTTCCACCGTCTACCTCTTTTCCCTTTCTTTTTCCTTTCCCCCACCACTTCTTTTACTTTCTCCCCTTCACTTCTTATTCCTGTGACACGGTTAAATTTGGATTTTGATTCTATAATACAGACTAATTTAAAAGTCTTTTTCTAATATCAAGTCATAAATCTCTTATCTGAACGACAAATTTTAAATAATTTTTTTCTTTCTTAATCCCCACCCCACCTTTTTTTTTTTTTTTAACTTCCTGTGTGTGGATATGTTTTGGGGCTCCTTCCGGTATGTGAATGTTTATACCATATTTGACTTAATAAAGTTTTGTTTTTAATCATTGCTGATCAAGCGAGAATTTTCTCGCTGAAATAGCTGTTCAACGGAATGTAAATTTCGGAATTTGTTGATATATATATATAAGGATTTTTCTGTTGCTGAGGTGATGTGTTGTCCTCCGTGGGGATCTTCATATCGAAATGGCCATTCAACATCTTTGAATTAATCCTTTTTTAATATATATTTGCTCTGGAATATTTTATTACATGGAGCTCTCTTCCTGTATCATTTTTTAATATTAAAATAAATTTTTTTAATATTAATTAGGATCGGGTTTTTTGGAATTTACCTTCCTGCTTTTTTCCCTAGGATTGAAGTATCTGAATTGAAATATATATATATATAAGAATAGAATAATTAAAGAACAGGTAAGAAGATGTGTTTTGATCTAACAAGCTTCACTTTAACAAGCTTCTTCAGAGATTTTTAAAGACGAATGATTTTTTAAAATTTCTTTTAAAAAATTCACAGAGACAATATGTTGATTGCGATATGAATCCATTGGTCAGATACGTGGCAAGGAATGAATATTTTGAATGGAGAGGAAAAACTTGTGTGTGTGTGTGTAATAAAAAACACTTGATGTTTTTTTTTATCAATATAAGTTTATGTAAGCGAAAATGTCAAGTGTGTTTAAATTGTATACGAATAAAGTGTGTGTATATGTCGGTAACGCTTTTATGTGTGTGAATGACAGCAACAAAATTAGATTAAAATACATTTCCGTTTAAAAGTAGCGAAATATTTATACATGTGACAAGCGATGGAACAATTTTCTTTTTTTTAATAAAATGAGTGTCTCGTGTATGAATGTATGTGTATGAAAGAAATCTAAACATATAAATGGAACTTTGTCTGTGTGTGTGGGTGTGTTTATCTGTGTGTGTCCCTTACCTATAGACTCCGAAACGGCTGAACCGATTTTCTTGAAAATTTACACAGTTGTACTATAAGCGTCTGCGAGTGTTCTTAGCTAGGTTTTGTGTCAAGGTACCCCCGATAAATATTGAAAATCGATAATCGAAAAAATTGGGTTATAGAAGGAGTGGTCCGATTTTAATCAAATTTGATACACTCATAGACAAAGACATAAGAAACGATATTCAGAAGTTTCAAGGTTACAGTTCTTACAATAGTGCAGAAAATCGAGAATATATATATATATATATATAAGCAAGATGTTTGTGTATGTGTCTGTTTATCTGTCTGTTTGTCTTTTATACAAATCCACAATTTTTATCCGATTCTCACCAAACTTCACACAAATATTCTTTAGGCTGAGTCTGAGCTCCAGGACCATGGTTTAGTTTTAAAGCTTTCATTACACCTGATCAACGCCGGGCTATACTGCCAGTTATTTCCTAATTTGGCTTGGACTTGTGACGGAATTCACCCTGGGCGGATTTAACCGGTTTCTTCTCTAGAAGAATTTCATGAGTATTTTTTGAAGATTTTTTTCGCAGTAGATGGCCAATTCTTATAGCCAACAAAGGCTATAGAACACAGTCTGCCCTGCTAGTTAACCATAGCTGGGGTAGAGATTATTTTATTAGTAAAAAATCAGAGATGATTGTAAAAATGGTTTTTGAAAATGATTCATTGCATTATCAACATAAACTTTAGCATCTTTTGGATTTTCTACTCATGAGATAGAGCACATATAGACAAGGGATTTAGTTAAACACTTTTTAAATAAAGGCATTGATCAGGATTTCTACAATTAAATAAGTTTATACGATGTAAAATAAACATAGTTATATATATATATAAGATTAAATGTTAGTTCTAGTGGATATCCATATTTAAGTAGTCGCTCTGATCATTTCTTAAACACTATGAGAAACTGAGACCCAAGTTCGAATTCCACACATGTTTATTGCATTCACTGACAAGCAAATACATTTAAGAAAAGATTTGTAATATTTTTATTATGAGTGGTTATAATATTTTTTTTACATCGCTACACAAGAGATTCCATGTTTAAGTATACTGAATTGTACTGAAACATGAAAACTTTTATGTCCCGATAAAAAAAATGTTTATATCATAATCACTTATAATAAAAATATTACAATAATAATAATGTCTTGCTCTACTTTGTATTGCGCACTTTTAAAAAGTAAATGCTAAGAACTGTGTATTTTTACTCCATCTGTTCCTACGCTTAATATATATATATATATATATATATATATATATATATATATATATATTTTTTTTTTTTTTTTTTTTTTTTTTAATCACATCACCCCAAGCAAGGCGGTAAGGCCACTGGTGTGCAGGGGGCTACGTAAGAGTGAATAGATAGTTCAGTCTATCTACTCCAATTAAAAAAAATAAACAAAAAAGAAAGTGAAAAGATTGGAAAAGAGAAAGCCGGAAACCACATCCTAAACAGGAAACAAGGGATGAGCCTCTTCACCTGTTCAGTAGACGTGGGTGGAGTGTGAACAGGGTGATAGTTCAGTCTATCTAATCCAATTAATATATATATATATATATATATATATATATATATATATATAGAGAGAGAGAGAGAGAGAGAGAGAGATAGAGAGAGATAGAGAGAGAGAAAGAAAGAAAATGAAAGAATAGATAGATTAAAAACCTACTGTTCATTGTATTTACTTTTATAAAAAATGCTCAATACAGAGTAGAGCTTAATATTGTAATTTTGTTATTACAATGGTTTATAAAAGCATTATATTACGACACAAAAATTTCATGTTTCAGAAAATTATTGTTCTTCTTCAGGTGATATTTTAAAAACAAATGGTGAAAATTATTTATTTATTATATTTAGAGAATAAGAAATGAATACATGGTTGTTCAGAAATTTAAGGAGGAGTGGTTGAAGGAAGTTGAACAATATTATTATAGGCGTGTCTGTATTACTCTAAAGTGATAATTAAGTTGAACTATGAAGTTGAACATTTAGGTCGAATGAAAGAAATTGTTGGGTTATGTCATAATAAAATGACACTTTTTAATTTGTCTGGGGAAGATACATACTAAGAATGTGTATACAATAAGTTTTTGACAGCAGGTCAGATTTTTGGTTTCTGGGCAGAATATTTTCTTGCAGTAGGTTGCCATTACTTTCTGCAGTAGACTGGCTGCCAAACCATGCCATAAGACCCAATCTCTTCTGCTACTTGATCCATAGCTGGAGGGAGAAGTGACGGATTAATACTCTTCCAAAGGGGATTTACGCGTAAGTGAATGCAATGAATTTAACAGGAATTCGAACTTGACTTTCGGATCTTGATGTACTACATCGTGTTCGAAAATTGAAAAAATACCCTAACAAATTAAATATACAGAACTTCTAGGTTGATTGTAACAAACATTTTTCACACACAAGCACACACACACACACACACACACACACACACACACACACACACACACACACACATATATATATATATATATATATATATATATTTGTAGGATGTATAATAGTATCCGAAAAACGTGAAGGTAATGAGACAAAGTAGAAAAGCTATAAACAACGCATTTCACCAAGGACATCTGATGCTTTCGGTTTTTTCAGGTGAGAATGAAAGACAAACTTGTCAGTAAATTTGTAAGTTTGTGAGTAAATTTGTGGGATCTTTGAGGATCAGAGGTTGTCAGAAATAATATCTCATTACATCCTACGACAAGAAACTAGAAAGTGTCTTTCTGCCTGTTTGAATATATATATATACTAGCAGTATAGCCCGGCGTTGCTCGTGTGTAATGAAAGCTTTAAAACTAATCCATGGTCCTGAAGCCCAGACTCTTTGGACGTTGGCACGAAAGACTAAAAAGCAATAGTTGTTTCCAGTTAAAGCGAAACCGTAGACTGAAAGAAAAATGAATGCATGTAAGTCAAATTTTTATTTCCTGGTATCGATATCAAATAAGGTTTTTTTCGTCGTAAACTGAATTTTGAAAGCTAAATAAGTTCTCTGAGTAAATGATATCATGGCTGAGACTAAGAACTACAATTATACCTACTTAGAGCCAAATCCGAAGCAAAAACTAAAATAAAAAGGCTGAAAAAAATACAGACATACAGGCAGATAAACACACACACACACACACACACACACACACACACACACACACACACACAAAGATCTTGCCTTTATATATATATATATATATATATATATATATATTATCGATTTTCTGCACTATTTCTGCAACCCTGAAACTTCTGAATATCGTTTCTTATGTCTTTGTCTATGAGTGTATCAAATTTGATTAAAATCGGACCACTTCTTCTATAACCCGATTTTTTCGATTATCGATTTTCGATATTTATCGGGAGTACCTCGACACAAAACCTAGTTAAGAACACTCGCAGACGTTTATAGTACAACTGTGTAAATTTTCAAGAAAATCGGTTCAGCCGTTTCGGAGTCTATAGGTAACGGACACACACACACACACACACACACACACACACACACACACACACACACAAAGTTCCATTTATAAATAAGTTTATATATATACTCGCTAAAAAGCATGCTTACTTATGCCGGACGCTCGTGGCCTTGGGGTAGAATCGCCGTCTGACACCATTTCGGTTGGGTTTCGGTCGTGGGTTTGGAAGCGAACGGAGTCTAAGCTGTACTGATGAGCTGTAATACAGCGAAACAGATCTGTCTGCGGATGACTATAAGTATATATATATATATATATATATATTACGGTCAACATAGATTTGATTATCTTGGTTATGTTTTCCAGCATCGTAACATGTTTTGTTTTGTTGGTGATAAGAAATATCAAAATTGTACATAATTTTAATAATCTCAAACGCTTTCGGCTATTTGTATAGCCATTTTTAAAGGTGTTTATGTTTCTGCTGTTGTTATTTTTTTTTTTTTTACTCATGTCTTGACTGTCACGTAGTAATTTATTTTTTGTTTTGTTTTTGAAAAAGGACCGTTCATTGCAAGCTATCACACGCTGCGCATGACTGAAAATCGCATGCTCATCTTTATATTTGAAAAAAGTTTCAATACTTTATTTGCACTATTAAATAATATAAAAATGATTGTAGGAGAGAATTGTTTGATATATTGCGCCTCTTTAATAGCAAGATGTTTTTGATATTGTGATTTATATAGAATTCTTGTTTACGGTCAGAATTCTCCGGAAGAGTTCTTGTAAATTATGGGCTAATAAATGTTTTTTTTTTTTTATAGCACTTTGATTTGATAAGTGACATGTAAGACATCTATTCAAAGAGGTGGTAGTGCGTCCAGATAAGGTAATTGATTTATGACAAGAAGCACAGTCTTGTATGGGACATTGAAATTTATACATTATATTAGTCATCGCTAGTTCAGATTTTATGGTATTATTTTGGTGAGTGGTAACAAGGTTTGTGGTCTTTCATGTTCTGTTTTTTGAGGCAGAAATATGGCCCTGCTTATAATTATTGTGTATCTGGTTGCAGTAAAATATGTTGATGTTTAGTTATGTGGTATTTTTATTACTGATACCGTGTTTTTGTAAGAATATTTTTATTTGTTTATAAAGGATGTAGTAAGGTTATTGTTGACTAATATTCGTTTTATGTGTTTCAGTTCGCTCAAAAGTATTTTTTGGGAAAAAGAATATTAGTCGATTTGTCAGGAAGGTGGCTTGTTGATGTTATCGGTCTGGAAGAAGCGATTCCAGTGTGTGGCAACTTTGGAAAGTAGCCGAAAAACGATAATACGGGTTGACACAAGCCTCGTGAGTGAAATTAGGCAGATGGGACTCTTCGAGAGCCATCGATGGTTGTACTCGCACGAAATCACGAGGTTTTGAACGTCCCGACCTTGTTCACGCCAGATAACGCGCTATCTCCCAGAAATTGGAACTAAGGTCCGCTCAGTATAGTTGCAGTATAAACCACAGATAGTCAATGTTGGTGTGGAGAAAACACAAATGTGCCTGAGAAAGTGTCTGCAAGGGGGATTATGTAGCCATCTTAGTAAACAGGCATCCTCGGGTATGAGTGACCAGCCATACATATGTACACACACACACACACACACACACACACACACACACACACACACACACACACATACACACACACACACACACACATTAATGCACGCACAGAAGCGTACATATGCACACCGAACTGGAATCGTGAACACTGTTCATATGTATGAGCGTTGTCATTTGATACTTGACCCACTTGACGTGTCCATGAAAAATGACGTCCAAGGCCCGTCCCTAAAATTGCGACCCGATCTAAGCATCTGATACATTGTGTAAAAGTGAAAAGTAAACCTACTAGTTCAAAAGTACAAGTTAAGCCCACTAATCTAGATAACAAATTATGATACTATAAACAAGAAGTTTTTGTTACATTTTATTTGAAAGAAATGTACAGTATTTGACAATAATATTTATACCAACTGCACCCACACTTTTTCGGAATTATGGCAACAACATTTTTCCATTCTTCATTTTGTTTCTAGTAATGTTCATCTCACACAAGGCCCAAGAGCCACTCAAGGTAAAGATTTACTGCATGAGGTCGTTGTATGTACATAAGAGAAGTGCAGATCATGAGGATAGATAAGAGTTAACCCTAGTTTTGAAGAAGTTAAGATTGGTCGTTTAAGATAGCAGACACTGCTTTCATGAATGGCCAATTTGGAATTTTATTCGAGATGTCTCGTACCTAACTGGAAATCTAAACTTATTTATAAATGAAACTTTGTCTGTGTGTGTGTGTGTGTGTGTGTGTGTGCGTGTGTGTGTGTGTGTGTGTGTGTATCCGTTACCTATAGACTCCGAAACGGCTGAACCGATTTTCTTGAAAATTTACACAGTTGTACTATAAGCGTCTGCGAGTGTTCTTAGCTAGGTTTTGTGTCGAGGTACCCCGATAAATAACGAAAATTGATAATTGAAAAAATCGGGTTGTAGAAGGAGTGGTCCGATTTTAATCAAATTTGATACACTCATAGACAAAGGCATAAGAAACGATATTCAGAAGTTTCAAGGTTACAGTTCTTACAATAGTGCAGAAAATTGATAATATATAGATATATTTATAAAAGGCAAGATGTTTGTGTGTGTGTCTGTCTGTATGTTCTTTATACAAATCTACAATTTTTATCCGATTCTCACCAAACTTCACACAAATATTCTTTAGGCAGAGTCTGAGCTCCAGGACTATGGATTAGTTTTAAAGCTTTCATTACACCCGAGCAACGCCGGGCTATACTGCTAGTTATTTCCTAATTTGGCTTGGACTTGTGACGGAATTCACCCTGGGCGGATTTAACCGGTTTCTTCTCTAGAAGAATTTCATGAGTATTTTTTAAAGATTTTTTTCGCAGTAGATGGCCAGTTCTTATAGCCAACAAAGGCTATAGAACACAGTCTGTCCTGCTACTTAACCATAGCTGGGGTAGAGGTAGATTCATACCTTTCCCAATGTAAGTGAATGTACTGAATTCGACTGGAATTCGAACTCGGCTCTCTGATTCTTCAATCCGAGCCGCTATCAATTACTCCATCTTTGCCTGTGTAAAGCTGTCTTTTCAATTCTGTTGAACTCTCTCGTAATACTTGCGGCAGTTCTCAATGCAACGTGACCTATTAAACCGTCCACTGGGGTAGAGCTGGGAGTACTATCATAAGAACAATGTCTTTTTAAAGTACATGACCTCAGATTATAGAAAACGCACTTTAATTGTACTTTATATTTTAATAGAGATAAACATTGTATAATGACACTACAAGAAGTCAATCTATAAACATACATTATGATCTTTTAATCCTGCAACTTTCAAAAGTATGTTACTTTATTAATTAGCCGCCATTAGTTCGTTCATTTGGATATACGTTGTGGTGCTATGGATATCAGCTGGGAATGAGAAATTGAAGAGCCGAGTTCGAATTCCAGTTGAATTCGTTGTATTCACTTACGCATAAAAGCATTAATCCATTTCTTCTCTCTCCAGGTTGAATAGCAGGGAAGGTTGGGTTCTATAGCCATAGCTAGAAACGAGTCTACCGCAGAAAGAAATGGCAACCTACTGCGGGAAAATCTTGGACCTAGTCAGTCATATATTGAAAGAGGCATGATCGCCCAAACAATTTGGGTTTTAAAGCCTTGGTTGGCAACGAGTCGACTGCAAAAAGAATCGGTAACCTACTATGAGAAAATCTTCTGTCTGGTCAGTCATGTGTCGAAAGAGATATGATCGCCCACGCGGGTATTACGTATGGCATTTAACTGACTGGGTTCGCTGAGTGTTTACGAGAGCAGAGCCACACGCTGTTCACAACTTTCCGCATCAACCAACAGCAGCAGATAGTGATGCGTCTGGCTCATTTATTATATAAAGCTGTACATTGACCAGTTTAGGTTCTTCTTCTATATCCCTTCAGGACGTAGGCGATCATGGCCTTCCATATCCCCCTATCACTTTTAACTCTTAAATTTCTTTCTCTTATCCCTGTTACCTCTTCCAAAACCTGCTCTACGATCCATTTACTCAAGCCTATAAAGTATACCACCTTTCTCCTGTCTCTCCTTTCTTCTGTACCTGATTCTCCAAGCCTTCTTTTCTCATTACATGTCCCAGAAACTTCAGCTCTTTTTTCCCTGATGTTAAGTATCAGGCTCATATACGTTTTCATCTTCTCCAAAACCTCTTCGTTGCTCACATGTTCGGTCCATGGTATCCTCAGAATCTTTCTGTAGAACCACATTTCGGTTGCTTTGATGAGATTGTCCGGCATTCGCTGCCATGTTGAAGGACAGACATCACATAACAATCCAGTATCCTCTTCTTTGTTTCCAGCGCAATTTTTCAGCTAATTAACGCATTGCTGGGGGAGAAGCGGTACATCCTTGTGCAAATTAATCTGCTTTAGTTTCCTTTCTTTCTCCATACGATTAGTTTTAAACTTAATCGTGTGACAGAGTGAAATCGGTTTTTAGTTTTCCTCAGTGATGTGCTGCAATATGAATCTATTTTGGGAGTGTATGATGAAAATTGTTTGATTTTTAAAAATATTGCATCATTTGTGATTGCATCAAATTTTATCACGTCCACACATCATTGTCTCGACTGCCAATTAGTTGTCCTATGGCAATTGTCTATTGCGATGGACGTTACACGAAGAAAACGTACAAAAATTGAAACGCTGCACGAACACACTGGCAAGCCTTACAGAGAGATCGTGGATATTGTTGGTGTCAGCCTTTCAATTGTCAGTTGGGTCATCAAGGCAAAGAAATAAACTGGATCCATCAGTCAAAAACATAAAGTGAAATGCAGTCAGAAGCGAAAGACAACGCCAAGTGACGATGTATAAGCGATCAAGGAACGTGTGAAAAATCCTAGGAAGACATTATTTGTTTTGTTTCAGTTACTTTTTACAAGGGTCTATATTCATTTTTTCGCAAGGGTAACTCCGCGTAAGGGAATATAACGGATCTGACTAGAATTGAAACTCGGCTCTCTGATTTTCAATTCCGACCCAGTATTTAGTACACCAGCGGCACATTGAAGATTGTAGCACTTGTTATTCTGGAAGCGGTCACCCATCTAGATACTGACCAGGCTCAACGTTGCTTTAACTTCAGTGATCGAACGAGAACCGGTGTGTCAACGTGATATGGTCGTAAGACGGGTAGCACGCGATTTATTAAGAAGACAAATGGAAGCCATCAACTAAGGAAGGTAACGGATCGTTATAAAGCATAATCTTTCTTTCGTAAGATGGTTTCAAATCGGTCAATTACAACCACTTCACATCGACATCAACAAAAACTATCGCTGGCAACATTCGACAGGCTTTCGATGTGGAATGTTACCAAATGATTTAATACTTAATGTCTAATTAATAAACATTGTAAATTAATCCATATAATTTCACAATACTTCTTTATTTAGCAGATTGTTCCACAAGAAAGGATTTCTTGGGAAAAAGCTGGCTGAGCAAAATTTATTTATTTATTTTTAATCATTTCACCCCGAGCAAGGCGGAAACGCCACTGATGTGCAGGGGGTTACATAAATGTAAAAAAGATTAATTAGAAAAGAGTGAGAAGTACAAACTAGTTAGAAAGGAATAATAGAAAGCTGAGAAAGCAGGTGCGATGACAGATACATAGGTGGAGAGAAAGGGAAGGTTATACGGGGGAGGGGAGAGAGCTAGAGTCCAGTGGTTAGTAGATGAGTATTGACTTTGCATTTAAATTTCTGGAGGTTGTAGCCGTCAGGAAAGCAAGAATACGGGAGCGAGTTCCACAGGCGGGAAGTGCGAGAGATGAAGCTGCAGGAGTAGAATTGTCGTCTGCATTTGGCTAACCTGACTGTGAATGGGTGGAACTCAGTTGCCAGTCTGGTTGTACGAGTAAACACCTGTTGAGGAGGCATCAGTGACTTAAGCTCGTCCGAGCAGAAGCCATGAAAGTATTTATAGAAGAGACAAAGGGAGGCCACATTTCGACAATGGGGAAGTGGCTGCAGTTGAGTCGCCAGATCAGTACTTATCACATTACAGACTCTACTTTGGAGCTTGTCAAGAACACTGAAGAGAACGGCAGGGGCACCTGACCATAAATGGCAGCAGTACTTCATGCACGGACGGATGGTTGACTTGTATATATGCAGGATGGATTCAGGTGGTAAAAAACATCCTGGACCGACACAGTGACCCCATCTTCTTAGCAGTAGATTTTGCTATGGATTCAATATAGTGGTTCCATTTGAGGTCTGAGGACAGAGTAACTTACTAAAGGAAAGTATAATGTCAAACTCTAAACTTGAAGAAATCAAGATTGTAGTGATTGCTGAGAGTCGGTTCATTAGGGCAGCAGTTCTTGGGAAGAAGCAGCCTGAGTAGAATTTTTCTCTTACTAAGGGAATCAGTCAAGTTCCATACGTGATGCACACATAGGCGATCATGTTTAGAAAGAGATTTGACTGACTGGGCAGAAGATTATTCTGCAGTAGGTTGCTATTGTTTTCTGCGATAGACTGGTTGCCAGCCAAAGCTATAGAACCAAATCTATCCTGTTATTTAACCCATAACTGGAGGGAAGAGATGGATTAATGTCTTTCCCAAGGGTGTTTGCGCGTAGGTGAATGCAAGGAATTCAACTGGAATTCGAACTCGGCTTTCCGATTTCTCGTTCCAAGCCGATATCCACTGCACCACAACGTCCAAGGGAATACGAAGTGAAAATATAAAGGTTAACACTAGACGCGAAGAGGTCAAGATTGTAGTGATTGAGAAAACACTCTGCTGGGTGTCGGTTTCACAGGGCAGCAGTTCTGGTGAGGAAGCTGCTCAAGTAGAATTTACTTTTAGAAATGGAATACTAAGGGAATGAGGTTGATTCATGCGTGTATTTGTAGCAGATTCCAGCTACAAAGGTCAGGGTTGCTAGAACTAATGAATATAGCTCGTCAGGAAACTATCCACGGAATTAACAATAGATTAGTGTGAGACTTGTTACGTTTCCTCTGTGGCAAAGAAATCTGCTATTTGAAACCGTAATTTCAGTTTTTTCTGACAAACCTTTCTTCCATCTTCTTGCTTCCCTATCAACAACGATCTTGAAAAATTTTAAAGCAAGGTCACTTTTATTCTGTCTCCTTGATCCTTGTTCTTTTATTGTCCACTCTGTTTCTTTCACTCTCAATAACCTCTTGCGTCTTAGAGGCTTTATTGCCTTGTTTGGGAGGAAATGATTAAAAAAATGTTGTTCAACAGACAGTAGTTTCGTGGTAGTCCCTCTACCAAAAACAATAATTAGGGCAAATGGCAGGTGTCCTACTTTCTATGCCCCAGATACGCCACTGCACACGTAAATAATGACAAAATGACAATAAATAAAATATTGCCTTTTCTTTAACATCTTTAAAGTGTGAATCGCCATGAATTTTTTTTAGAATGATTGTGGAGTGGTTCCCCGTTGCCTTCTGTACTGTTTTGAATTCAGAGTTGTTTTTCGGATAGACTGGCCCTCCTTCTTTCATTTGTCGTGTTCTTTCAGGACGTGGACGTTTATGGTCTTCCACAACTTCTGATATATCTTATATATTGTCCACTTGCCAAATCTACGCAGATATCTATATGACTACTTATCCCATAGCAGGGAGGAAAAGAAGCTAATAGTATAAAAGTGAATGCAACTGACTATGCCATAAATTCAATTCGGCTTGCCAATTCCCTTTTTCCGTTTCGTTAACAGTTGCATCACCAAAGTGTAGATATCTCAGTCTAACCTGCTGTTTAACTCATAGCTAGGAGAAGAGACGGATATACCATTCTCAAAAGGATTAATGCGAAACTTAAAGCAACACACTTGTCTGGAATTTAAACTTTGAAAATCGAGAAGTATAAACAGTCAATTACTGATAGCCCCTGACGAGTAAACGGAGTGATTCTCGGAGGGTCGTCTATGAAAATCTAATTTTAAGATGATGAAGTTAACACTAATCAGCTAAGTGACAAACTTTATATATATATATATATATATATATATATATATATATATATATATATAAAGAAAAACTCAACACGTCATTTAAATTGGTTATAAATTATAATTCATTTCAATAAGCTAAATTAGCTCATTATATCAGACCACACAATATTCCGTTACATTTGGTACAAAAAATTTTGCCGGAATAAGCATTTCCTTTAACTGAAGAGAAAAATAAGAAAAAAGAAAAAAGGAAAAAAGAGTCAGGACAGAGGCATTGGCATCATATCAGTTAGCGGTATTCAGACCAGTCGCGATCTT
Source organism: Ascarosepion bandense (assembly GCA_037127315.1). Lineage (NCBI taxonomy): Eukaryota > Metazoa > Mollusca > Cephalopoda > Sepiida > Sepiidae > Ascarosepion > Ascarosepion bandense. The sequence continues at coordinate 3,778,922 of JBBBDQ010001490.1, forward strand.
GATATTAACCTGTACACATGTAAGTAGAATGATCAATACTTGAAGGTATAATCAGTTCAAGAATGCACAATCGACTACATCCAAGATTAACACAACCTGCATATAATCAGATGTTCTCATATACAGGAAAAACATATACATAATTAGGTCCACTCTTATACATGAAATATACTTATACTTAGGTGCACCCTTATACACAATAATACATACAATAATATATATAAACATGCACATAATTAGGTGCACCCATATACACGAAAAACATATCTAAACTTACAATTTGGTGCACCATTATACACGTGAAATATTTCTATCGAAGTCATTATAGTAAAATTATTTACAATTACACAGTTCAAGACAGGACATTTTTAACTTCGTACACCAATAATATAAAGTCGTTGCGTACTTATATTGGCATGTCAGCCCATTGCATGGTAGATCTCTATAATTGGCTAGAGTCTCTGAATTTGATAATTTTAATCTTTTCGTCTAAGCATAAATTGCATCTACTTCTAAAGCTGTTGGGGCTTTGAGATTTCCCTATAATCTTCCATACAATCTGAGGGGAAAATTTCTGTCTTTTAATTACCAGAAATGTTTAGAGAGAGCGGTTTGATATTTTAGGCGGGGTTTAGAAAATGATTTATTATGATTATATAGGCGTTGTTTCCATGGTCCGGTGGAAATTCCTATATATATTATTTTCTCGCTATTGTCTTCGCTAGGATAGACGGTTTCTTGGTATATTACCTCTTCGGATCTACATATACCTCCAACTGGGCATTTGTTTTTTACTCTACAGTTACAGAGGGTTGTATTATCTGTCTTTTGATTGTTATAAAATTTATTCAGTATATTATATTTGTGTGAATTGATGATGTTATTTATATTATTAGTGCAGGAATAACTAATTTTTAATGTCTTCCTATTGAAAATATTCCTTAGTGGGTTGTTCTGCTTAAAGTGCTCATCAACTAATTTCAGAAAGTATTGTCCGATATTAATATTAGATAATTTACATAATGGTGGGTTAGACCATAGCACTCTTCTTTTTCTGTTTCTAGGTTTATTCGTTCCGGTACTTTTGGGGGAGTTCTATGTGATGTAACTCCTGCTTGAAGTCATTTTTTTTTTTAAGGCGATGTAGTAATGTGTCTTATTTTCATTAAAGATTTTGCTATTTGATGATAATTTGTTAATTCTAGTATATATATAAATATATATATATATTAAAGTTAGTGTATTGAGGCAGCAGATAATTTTCTAAACATATACTGTTAAATATAAGAGACAATGAATGTCTATTATGTTTAATCATGAGCCGTTCTAAACGTCGTATTTTGGCTTTAATTTCAGTTGAAAATAAAGACAAAAATTCTCCAATATTTTATTAAGTTAAATCTAAGCTTTCGGCTCACATGAGCCATCTTCAGAAAGGTTATTAAGACGGGAACACAATAACATGAAGATGGCTCATGTGTGCCGAAATCTTAGAACCAGCATAATAAAAATATATCCAAATGTTGGACAATTTATTTTTTCACCTGAAGTTGATATTGTTAAGTGTAAGTCTTTTCTTTTTTTATTAATAATGCTTCCATTATTTTTACTTTTTTTACATGTGGATGATACTATCATATTTGTATCAGGTTGGTGCAAAAGTTTTTTGCCGGTTTGTAAAAGGGGTATTTTAAATCATTATAATTTATTTTATGCATATTGTTATTACTTGAACATATCACCATGATTAATTTATAACTTTTTCTTTCAGATTATTAAAGCATTATTCATATTTTTCTGCAATATTCTAACCCATGTTCTCCAGAGAACCTGCGACAACGTGTTTCCTGTTGCGAATCTTGGCTGTCCAGACACCATTTTTGGGTAGGCTTGTCACAGGTGATGAGAAGTGCCATCTTGCCTCATCCTTCATATTCTCCTGACCTAGCTTCCTCGGATTATCACTTATTTCGAGGATTACAAAACAATTTAGATGGCCTTAGGTTAACATCACGAGAAGAGATTGAACATGAGTTAGATTCATATTTCACATCAAACCTAAAGAATTTTACAAGAGAGGAATTTATAAGCTCGTTGACAGATGGAATCAAGTTATAGAGAGCAGAAGTCGTTATTGTAATGAATAAAGATTTTCAAAAACACACAATTTTTCATTTTCAAGATGAAATTTTAAATTGGCAAAAACTTTTACACCGATCTGATATTATCAACGACTATGTTACGGATAAAGTTTAGCAGGTCTCCATGTGTATTTAAATGAGACCCAACAGAGCTATGGTCAGATAAATGTAACTTGAATTTTCATATTAAACATATAGTAGTATATCCAGAATAATTGTTTACGAATTTGGATTGATCAAGAACACAGTTCTTTAAAGAGTATGTAAATCTGTAAATAATATTGGTTCTCTTTAGTTTAGACTAGCAGTATAGCCCGGCGTTGCTCGGGTGTAATGAAAGCTTTAAAACTAATCCATGGTCCTGGAACTCACACTCAGCCTAAAGAATATTTGTGTGAAGTTTGGTGTGAATCGGATAAAAATTGTGGATTTGTATAAAGGACATACAGACAGATAAACAGACACACACACAAACATCTTGCCTTATCGATTTTCTGAACTATTGTAAGAACTGCAACCTTGAAACTTCTGAATATCGTTTCTTATGCCTTTGTCTGTGAGTGTATCAAATTTGATTAAAATCGGACCACTCCTTCTATAACCCAATTTTTTCGATATTTATCGGGGGTACCTCGACACAAAACCTAGCTAAGAGCACTCGCAAACGCTTATAGTACAACTGTGTAAATTTTCAAGAAAATCGGTTCAGCCGTTTCGGAGTCTATAGGTAATGGATATACACACACACACACACACACACACGCGCACACACACACACAGACAAATTTCCATTTATAAATAAGTTTAGATTAGATCTTGCAGGTAAATTATTATTTTTGGCAATGAGATTATCAGTTTTAAATCTTATGTAATAGATAATTAATTAATGTTTCTTGTTTATGTCAACTGGAATTGTGCATATATATATATGTGTGTGTGTGTGTGTGTGTGTGTGTGTGTGTGTGTGTGTGTGTGTGTGTGTGTGTATATTAATATTTTTATTATAAGTTTATAATAACAACATAGTTTACTGCAAAACAAGTGCCGTTGTATTTCGGTTCTATCTTATTAGGACCTCGTCAGGTGGTAATAAGATAGTACCGAAACACAACGGCTCTTATAAACTTATAATAAAAATATTAATATATATAATGCTCTACTAAGTATCAAGCACTCTTAATAAAGTAAATCACTAAAAATAGTGGAGTGTCAACCTGTTAATTTGTACTACTTCTAATATATATATATATATATATATATAGTATATCGAGGCAGCAAGTAATTTTCTAAACATATGCTGTTAAATATAAGAGACAATGAATGTCTATTATGTTTAATCATGAGCCGTTCTAAACTTCTACAACATTTGGATAATTATTTATTGGTTTTCTTCTAAGCTTTCGGCTCACATGAGCCATCTTCAGAGAGGTCGTTCAAACTGAAATATTATAAAATCCACCATCACCGACGATTTTATTTTGTGTTGACATAAAACTCCGCTTGGCAACGGCAATAGTTACCAAAAATAATGAACGCAGTTCTTAAGTTTGCGATGCGGTTTTATTTTGGACAGATTTGGGTCAACAATACGGTGATCCTTACTCATACACACAGTAAGAGGAACCTGCAGATATTGGACGCCATGTACATCAAATCGAAACAACCAACACTCAATAAAATCAACTTTAAATCCGGAAATAACATATTACATTGCATTTGACTACATGATTTTGTTGTCATTTCGCGTTATCCCGCGGTGTGACGTCATAAAACCACATCGCAAACCCAAATTGTACAACAGTTGATCTTCAAAATATCCCCCAAATATATATATATATATTCAGGGCGCAGGCTGTCACTTCTGTAAATTTTCAAGTTTTCCCCGCAGCCTTCTTCACAGTTGAGAAGTTTTCTTCTCTTTGAGTGTTTGCCATCCAAGGCTAGAGAGTACATTCTATCGTATTAGTTAACAGACTAGCCCGTAATTAGAACTCTACTCGCTGAATGCGCTGTCAGTGTCGTTAACCGTTACCTCACCGACGCATCGAAACGGGAATACAAGATTAAAATAACCAGGCTTTGATTACAGAATAATACGAAAGAATAAATAGCTACTTAAATCCATCTTGATAACGACAAATGAATCGATATGAAATTGACACTTTATGGGGCACACCCGAATACAGTTACATTAAACGTTCATTATTTTCATAGCGACATTGCCCATATATAAACATATTTACGCTTACCTACACTCATATGAGAAATTAACACTTTCTTAGTTTTCTTTCTTCATTTTTATTCGTTTTTTTTTCATTTTTTTATTCATTCTTTTTTCGCATTATTATCAGTTTTTCCTGCATTTATCATTCTTTATTCTTCCTTTGACCTCTTCTTCCTTTATTCTTTTTCTTGTTTTTCCTTCATGGTTTTATTTTCAGTCATTCGCGCATTTTTATTTTTATTTTATTTTTCTTTCATCTTATTTTCTTCTTTTGTCTTCATCGTTTCGTTCTTCTTTCTTTAATTCTTTCTTTCCTCGTTCTTCTTTCATTTTTTCTTTCATTCATTTTTTTCTTATTCCCGTCTTTCAGTCTTTATTTAATTAAGGGTTCTTCCTTTCTTTTCTTCATTCCTGCTTCTTTCAGCCCTTCTTTTTCTTTCTTCCAGACATTCCTTTTTTTCAATCTTCCCTTTATTTTTTTTCCTTCTTCTTGATTCCATCTTTTATATTTCAGTATTTACTTCATCAATTTTTCTTTTCCTTTCTTTTCTTTTTCTTTCTTTCACCCTTCCTTTTAGACATCTTCTTTTCATTCATTCTTGTTTTATTCTTTCATTCATCCATTTCCGTTTTTCCTTCATCCTTTTCTTCAGCCTTTTTCATTCCTTATTCTTTCATTCTTTCGTTCACACCTGTTATTCATTTTTCCTTCATTTTCATTTTTTCTACCATCCTTTTTTTCGTGTTTCCTTCATGCCTTCTTCTTGTATTCTTTCCTTCACCCATTTTCCCGTTTTAATATTCATCCTTTCATTTTCAGTGTTTTCTTTATCCTGTAAGCTTATTCTTTTCATTCTTTCATTGCTTCTTTCACTCCTTGTTTCATCCTTTATTTTCTTTTTTTATTTCATCCTTTTCTCAATCATCTATTTTTCTTTCTTCATAGTTCTCCCTATCGATTCTTATTTACCCCACTTACCAGCTTTCCCCCCTTTTTTTAAATTATTACTCTTTCTTCTTTACCTTCTACTCATTTCTTCTTTATTTCAGTCCTGTTACTCCTTCTCTTCTGATTTTCTTTCAATCCTTTTTTATTTAGTATCGTTTTTTTTCTTTTCACTCAATTCTTCCCTCTTCCTATTTTCCACACATTTTTAATATGTTGTTTCTTTCTTTTCTTCTTATTCCTTTCTACCCCCTCTTTCATTCACCTTTCTTCCTTTGTCTTTTTAACTAAATTGTTTCCTTTATCGCCTCTCATTCTTCCCTCTATTTTATCCACTTCATCATCTTTTTCTTCCAATCTTTCTTCTTCATCTTCTTCTTCTTAAATGTTGCCATTGCAACCAACTTCGCTAAGCATTCAGTCATGATAGCTTTGCATTATTATTCTCTACCATCTCGAAGTCCTGAACCCGTGCTTCCCTTAGTCACCATTATTAAATTTGTTCTGCGAGCTGTAACTAATCTGTCGAACTACGGCTGAGATCTACATCGCAACCATTATTGAGATGACAAGACAAAAGAGAGATAGAGATGACCGCCGACTTAAACATGATGTCTAAAGAAGTGAGTACAATGTATATGAGAAAAAAAATCTGGTATATGATTATTGAAGGTGGGGCTAGAAAGAGTGTAACGAGAAGAGGATAGGAAAGAAGTGAGAGGGGAAAAGAAAGACGAGGAAGAGTAGGACAAGACAATGAAAAAAAGGAGAGAAAGAGAGAATAACGAAGACAGAAAAGAGATGTGGAACAGATAAGAAATAAGCGAAGAAGGCGGGGTGGTGGATAAAGTAGACAGGAAGAAAACAAACGAGAAAAGCTGAGTCATTCAGTTGTGAGGGAAAGAAAAGAGAGAAAAAGAAAGCGAAAGAGAAGAAGAGAAGAAGAAGAATGGAGTGAAAGAAGGAAGAGGTCTAAAATTAAGGAGTGAAGGAGTGTTAGTAAGAGAAGGAAACGGCGATAAAGAATTGGAAGGGTTTAGCGAGAAAAGTGGAAAAGTGTCAGGCAGTCAGTGCCATACGTGATACACGTTTGGGCGATCATGTCTCGAAAAAAATGATTGACTGGGCAGAAGATTATCCCGCAGTAGATTGCCATTGCTCTCTACAGTAGACTGGTTGCCAGACAAGGCTATAGAACCCAGTATGTCTTATTATTTAACCCATAACTGGAGGGAAGAGACGGATTAATACCTTTCCCAAGGGTATTTGTACGTAAGTGAATGCAATACATTGAACTGGGATTCGAACTCGGCTCCGCGATTTGTCGTTCCAAAGTCGATACCCACTGCACCACAACGGACATCCTTAAAAGTGTAGAATAGTAAAAACAAAAGGCAAATGAAAAATAGGATGAAGAATTAAATTGAAGTAGAAGAGATAGATTGAAAGAATAAAAAGGAGGGTTAATAAAGGGTGGGGGAGAATAAGAGGAGAAGGAAAATTAAAAAGACGGGCGTATAAAGGGTAGAGAAGAACAGTCAGTCAGTTAAGTGCCATACGTGATACACGGGTGGGCGATCATGTCTCGAAAGAGACATAACTGACTGGACAGAAGATTACCCCGCAGTAGGTTGCCATTGCTTTCTGCGGTGGTCTGGTTGCCGACCAAGGCTATAGAACCCAATCTGTCCTGTTATTTAACTCATAACTGGAAGGAATAGACGGATTAATACCTTTCCCAAGGGTATTTGCGCGTAATGAATGCAATGAATTCAGCTGGAATTTGAACTCGGCTCCCCGATTTCTCGTTCCGAGCCGATATCCAATGCACCACAACGCACACAAAGAGAATGAAAAGAAACGATAAAAAGGAGAAAGTGAAGAGAAGTAAGTGGGAGTAAAAAAAAAAAAAAGAAAAAAAAAAGAAAGAAAGAAAAAGAAAGAGATTTAAAAAAAGAAAGCATGAGGAGGAGGAATTGGAATGGGAGATTAAAGAATAGAAAGAAGAATAGAATGGGAGACAAAGAACAAAATGTAGTGAACTGAAAAGAAGGAAGCGAAAGAAAAATAGGACTTGTTGGTGAAAGAAGAGGACAAATTTTGTAAGAGAAACAGCGAAGGAAAGAAAGAGAAAAATAAAAAAAACATGAAGAAATGATGAAGGAAAGACTAGAAAGAAGAATGGATGAAAGAAATATTGAAACAAAGATGGAAGAATAGAATTAATGAAGAAGAAATGAAAGAAAGAAGGAAACGTTGAACGAAGTAGTGATGAAGGAAATAATAAAAAATGAATAAAAAACTAAAAGCAAACGCGAAGGAAGAAAGAAAAAGAATGAATGAAGGAATGATTAGAAAGAGCTATGTTAAAGAAAAAAATCTAAGAAAATTTGGAAAGATAAAAAGAATGAAAGAACGAAGGAAAATAAGAAATGAAAGAAAGAAAAAATAAAAGAATGGATGAAGGAAAGACTGAAAAAACTAGGATGAAGGAAAAGATAAAACAGATAATGAAGAAGTGGTGGTTTTCGCAGCAGAAAGCCGGAAGTATAGGGCAGATAGTAAGGATCGAACTCGCTATTAAGTCGTAATTGATCTATCAAAATAAAAGCAGAAAAGGAAATGAATGAAATAAAAAAAATGGGGGAAGAAAGAAAGAAAAGAAGAAAAAAGGAAAGAATGAAAATGTAATGAAATGAAGAATGAAAGTGATGACGAAATGAATAAAAGAAAGTATAAAGGAAAGGGTGAAAGATGAAGAAAATGGAAAAAATATAAGGAATGAAGAAAATAATTAAAAAGAACGAAAAGGAAAAGTTGAGAAAAATGATAGATAGATTAGCTTGAGTCATAAATTTTCGTTGGAGTAATAGATAGATAGATAGATAGATAGATAGATAGATAGATAGATAGATAGATAGATATCATTGTAATAGAACAGAGGGTAAGGGTCATGGAAATAGATAGATAGATAGATAGATAGATAGATAGATAGATAGATAGATAGATATGAACAGACTAAAATAGATAGATAGATAGATAGATAGATAGATAGATAGATAGATATCATTGTAATAGAACAGAGGGTAAGGGCTGCGGAAATAGATAGATAGATAGATAGATAGATAGATAGATAGATAGATAGATAGATAGATATCATTAAGAACATCGAGAGGGTGGGTGAATGAAATAGATAGATAGATAGATAGATAGATAGATAGATAGATAGATATGAACAGACTAAAATAGATAGATAGATAGATAGATAGATAGATAGATAGATAGATAGATATCATTGTAATAGAACAGAGGCAGGGACAGAAATAGATAGATAGATAGATAGATAGATAGATAGATAGATAGATAGATAGATAGATAGATAGATATCATTGTAATAGAATGAGGGAGAGAATGAAAGAAATAAATAGATAGATAGATAGATAGATAGATAGATAGATAGATAGATATGAACAGACTAAAATAGATAGATAGATAGATAGATAGATAGATAGATAGATAGATAGATAGATAGATATTTCATTGTGTAATAGAACAGAGGGTAAGGGCTTGGTAGACAGATAGATAGATAGATAGATAGATAGATAGATAGATAGATAGATAGATAGATAGATAGATATGAACAGACTAAAATAGATAGATAGATAGATAGATAGATAGATAGATAGATAGATAGATATCATTGTAATAGAACAGAGGGTATGGGTCATAGAAATAGATAGATAGATAGATAGATAGATAGATAGATAGATAGATAGATAGATAGATAGATAGATATCATTGTAATAGAACAGAGGGTAAGGGTCATGGAAATAGATAGATAGATAGATAGATAGATAGATAGATATCATTGTAATAGATCAGAGGGTAAGGGTCATGGATAGATAGATAGATAGATAGATAGATAGATAGATAGATAGATAGATAGATATCATTGTAATAGAACAGAGGGTAAGGGTCATGGAAATAGATAGATAGATAGATAGATAGATAGATAGATAGATAGATAGATAGATAGATAGATTAGCTTGAGTCATAAGTAATTTCCGTTTTGGGGAACAAATTATAATGACGAATGTCTCACCTTAATTACAGATCATATGTGCATATTCAATGGGGCAAAATAACAGATAAAATACTGTTGTCATATCTGGTCAGTCACCCCTGCTGTTCTTCTCAGGGTTCTCGACAGGCTTCAAAGGAGAATCTATAATATGATCAGTTCAGAGCTGGCAGCTCGACTCCGGCCACTTTCTCACCAGCGTGATGTGGCTTCCCTCTGTCTCTTCTACAAACATTTTCATGGTTTCTGCTCCGACGAATTTAGGTCACTGGTGCCCCACCTTCACCTCTTACACGAGCAACCAAACTGGCAACAAGGTTCCATCCTTTCGCAGTTAAATCTACCAAATGCAGCCGACAATTTTACTCTTTCAGCTTCTTTTCTCGCACTTCTTACCCGTGGAATTCCCTTCCGTATACTTGCTTTCCTGACAGCTACAACCTCCAGAAATTTAAATGCAATGTCAATTCCCATTTCTTATCACTTGACTTTAATCCTTCCCTCGTTCTTTCTACATCACCCCGTGTATTTTGTTCTTTTCCTTTCTCGCTCTACCTTCGCAACTGTCATTACACCAGTATTCCCATCCTTCTCTTGCCCTTTCTCTGACACCCCCAGTAAGTTGTTTGTCTTTCTCTTCGCTCTTCTCCTGCTTAAACTTTTACTCCCTTATGTAGCACCCTGCCCTTCATTGGCGATACCGCCTTGGTTGGGGTGAAACGATTAAAAAAAAAAGATAGACAGAAAGATTAGCTTGAGTCATAAGTAATTTTCGTTTTGGGGAACCAATTATTAGGTCGAATGTCTTACCTTAATTACAAATCATATGTGACATATTAAACGAAGCAAAATATCATGTAATAGATAGATAGATAGATAGATAGATAGATAGATAGATAGATAGATAGATAGATAGATAGATAGATTAGGTTGGGTCATAAGTAATTTCCGTTTTGGTGAACCAATTATTATTTCGAATGTCTCACCTTAACTACTATCATACGTGGCAATGGGGACAAAATGACAGACAGATAGATAGATAGGACAAAATGGGATAAAATAACAGATAGATAGATAGATAGATAGATAGATAGATAGATAGATAGATTAGGTTGAGTCAGAAGTAATTTCCGTTTTTGGGAACCAATTGGGATGTCGAAAGTATCCTTCTAACTACTAATTATACGTGGCAGATGAGAAAAACTTTTGAGTGTACTAACAGACGACAATGTTCAAAGCAAAAGAGCGATGAATTGCTAAGGATAAATCAAGACAGTTAAACTCAAAAGCTGAGATCTACAGAAGAAAATAGAGTTCTTAAAACGCAATGAAACACTAAATGTACATTTCTACGGCCTGCAGCTGCAAGGTGTCCAGAAATGTTTGGTTGAAAAGTGCACTGCGTTCGTTGATAAAAAAAAAGTTCTCATCCATGACAATAAAAGGCTGCATAGAGCAAGAATAACACAGAAAAAAAAATCCAAACACAGTTGGTTTGTTCTAACCCACCCACCATATTCACATGACTTTGCACCAACCAATTATTGCTAGTTTCGATCACGGCAAAACGCTTTCATAGCGAAGCATTAAGCAGATCAAGCGTTTGTCAGAAACATTTTCATATCAAAATCGGAAGAACGTTACTCAAAATGTATCAAAGGTAAGTGCCAACACCAACAGACCATTACAAATTATTGTGAATAGATAATTGAATATAATGTAATTATATTTTATAACTAAAAAAAAACAAAAAAAAACTTGTTAAACAAAAATATGACTCAACCTAATATTTTCTGTTTCGGATAAAACTTTCTGAAGCCACCATTTTATTCTTGCCTTCTTCATCATCCATTTTAAAATATCGAAATGAATGATTACTACTGCTTGAGATGTTATCTGTTCCAGCTTAACTTTATGGAAAAAGACAAGCCTGGTTTTCTTTACAGTCAAAGTATTTTCAGCGTTGGAAAAAGAAACAGATAAATGCATTACAAACGGTTTAACTCTAAGAGTGTATTGCAAATGATTTTACTATAAGAATGTATTAAAAATTATTTTATTATATAAGAATGCCTTTAAAGTATTTTACCGTAAGTTTTTATTACAAAAGATTTTACTATGTGAATGCAGTGAAACTTATTTTACCACAAGAATTCATTATAAATGATTTTACTGTAAGAATGCTTTACAAATGAGTTTACCATAAGAATCTATTGCAAATGATTTAAAAATAAGAATGCATTGAAAATAATTTTGTTACAAGAATGCATTGCAAATGATTTTACAATAAAAATATATTTTTAATAATTTTACTATGAAACTCCATTCAAAACTATTTACTATAAGAAAGTATTGCAACTGATTTTACTATAAAAATGAATAACAAATGATTTTACCATAAGAATGCATTGCAAATGACTTTGCTATAAGAATGTATTGCAAACGATTTTTATTATAAGAATACATTGCAGATAATTTTACTATAAGAATACATTACAAATGATTTCGCTTTGAGAATGCTTTACAAATAATTTGACTATAAAATGCATTGTACATGATTTTACTATACGAATGTTGTACAAATAATTTGACTATAAAATGCATTGTATATGATTTTACCATAAGAATGCATTTCACATGATTTTACTATACGAATTCATTACAAATGATTTTACTATAAGTTTCCATCTAAAAAGAGTGTAACATCAGTGGAATAAACATATTTACTATATGAAATGGTATATAAAAATACACGCTTACTTCAATCCATCCTGATAGTACCAAATCATTAAGGGGGAAGAAAGAAGAAACGAAGTAGAATGAGTGAAGGCGATAATGGAAGAAAAAAAGGATGAAGGAGAGAATTAAAGAATTTAATGAAGGCAACAATTGATAAAAAGTGACTCTTGACAGTACTTCCGTCGTTCGCGCATCACTAACCGACACGATTGTCGAATAAAATTACAAAAATAGGTAATAACTTTCGTTTCTTATTCGAAGAGTATGAATTGATTATGTAGCTCTGGATATCACTGGTAGGAATTTGCTGATAGAAGACACGGAAAGGAACATGCAGGACCTTCTACAGAAGGTAGGAAAAGAAAGTGAAAAGAAAGGACTGAGCATAAACCTAAAAAAACTGAATGTATGGTCATCAGCAAAAAGAGAAGCCTAATATGCCAACTACAAGTTGGAGAAACTAAAATAAAACAAGTAAAAAAATTCAAATACCTGGGAAGTGTTTTGACAAAGCAAAAGATCCAAGACGCATTGGCAAGACCAAAGACGCATTACAGAAGCTAACCAGAGTTCTGAAAGACAGGAAAATATCATTAGAAACAAAGAAAAGAGTGCTGGATTTCTGTGTGATATATGTCCTTCTGTGTGGAACTGAAGGTTGGACGATTTTATCATGGATGAAGGAGAGGCTTGAAGCAGCAGAATATGGTTTTACAGAAGGATGCTGATACCATGGACGGAGCACGTGTGCAACGATGAAGTGTTGGAAAGGATGCAAACGAGAAGAAAACATACTAAATATCAGGAGTAGACAAATGAAGTTCCTGGGACACGTAATGAGGAAGGAGAGCCTGGAGAATTTAATACTCACAGGTCGGATAAAGAGAAGGAGTGAGAGGGGAAAGTAGTGCGAGATGCACTTGTTAGATCTGGGTGAATGGATGGTGGAGCGGGGTTTAGAAGAGATATCAAGAGAAATAATATTGAGATCGACAAGAGACAGAACCAAGTGGAAGTCTATGAACGTCTATGTCCTGAAGGGACAAGGCATATGAAGAAGAAAGAAGTTTAGTTATATGTTTAGGTTTAAACAGCTGCAAGTGGTAGAGTCCCAAAGCATAATTGGTAAAGCATATCTTACTTTTACACAGTTTTTGAGCGAAAGAGACGTGTATTCGACTTTTTCCATAGGCTAATTAGTTTTGTTTTCTGATTTTCCGTGATTACTGGTGATTGTAGAATGATGATTTGTGTATTGGGATAAAAAGTAGGTGAAATTAAGAACATGGTTGGGAAATAAACAGAGAGAGGGAGAGAGAGAGAGAGAGAGTAAAATAGAAAGAGAGAAAGCTGCATAGAGAGACAAAAAGAAAGTGTGACACAAAGAGAGGGCTTAAAGCGGATCATCTTAGAAAAAGCCAAGTGTTTGTAGTGAGGAGTCAAATCATGTTTTGTGACCTTCCGATTTGTTGATGATAAATTCACCCCTGAACTGCTAGTGACCTTTTGACATAAAAATCTTCGCGAATTCGTTACGGAGGGAACCCAGTCTGTGTGGAACGTCCGAGATTGAAACAGAAAGAGGGGGACACAAAGAGTAAAATTGAGAGAGAGACAGATAGATAGATAGATAGATAGATAGAGAGAGAGAGAGAGAGAGAGAGAGAGAGAGAGAGAGAGAGAGAGAGTGCGATACGGAGAGAGACTAGAGAGTATATTACCATAGATAAAGTTCGTTGTTTGTATTGAGTGAATAAATTATGTTTCGTGAACTAACATTCTGTTAAGAACATTTCAGTATGTTTAAGAGAGACTATTTCACTTTAATTATAATCATCTGGTAATGCCCATGCATTAAAATGTTCAGTGTGTAGCATTAAAAATGTTATTAAATATATGTGAAATTTAGTCTAGACGATTCCTGTTAGTTAATTATAAATATATGTACATTTTCAGCCTCGTTAAGGATTACAAATATAGCGACAGAGCAAACATTAGCAGCAATTATAGACTAATTGGAAATAATAATTATTTTATTGAAAAAATGTATTAGAAATAATTTTAATGTACAAATGTGTTGGAAATTATTTTAATTTAGGAAAGTATTGGGGATTATTTTAATGTAGAAAGGTATTAAAAATAAATTTACGAATAAATTTATTAGAAATTAGTTTAATGAAAAATGTATTGGAAATTATTTTAATGTAGTAATGTATTGGAAATAATTTAATTCAGAAATGTATCGAATAATTTGAATGATTTTCATGCAATAATGTACTTAAAATTATTTTAATGTAGAAATGCCATGAAAAAATTTTTATTGTAGAAAAGTACTGGAAATAATTTTGATGAAGAAATGCATTTGAAATTATGTTAATGTAGGAATGTATTAGAAATTATTTCAATGTAGGTATGTATTCGAAATTACTTAATGCAGAAATGAATTAAAAACTATTTTAATGCAGAAAGGTATTGGAAATTATTTTGTGTATTGGAAATAAATTTAACGAAGAAATGTAATGGAAATAATTTTAATGGATTGGAAATTAGATTAATGGAGGGATGTTTAGGAATTGTTTAATGTAGAAATGTATTGGAAATTATTTTAACGGAGAAATGAATTGGAAATAATTTTAATGTACAAATGTGAGATTATTTTAATATAGTAATGTATTAAAATAATTTTAATGTAGAAACGTATTGGAAATACTTTTAGTAGAGAAAAGTATTGGAATCATTTTAGTATATAAATGTTTTTGAAAGTATTGTAATGCATAAATGTGCTGAAAATTTCGTTTCATTTAAAAACGTATTGGAAAAAATTAATAAAGAAATGCATTGGAAATTAGTTTAATATAATAATGTATAGGAATTTAGATAACGAAATGTATTGGAAATAATTTTGTGGGATTGAATTTGAAACTATTGATGTAGAAATTTATTGAAAGTAATTTTAAAGTAGAAATGTATTGGAAATAAAATATTGTAGAAATGTATTGGAAATAATTTTAATGCACAAATGTACTGAAAAGATTTTTAATGTAGAAATGTATTAGAACATATTTTAGTAAAGAAATATAATGAAAAAACTTTAGTGAAGAAAGGTACTGGAAATAGTTTTGATGGAAAAATTTATTGAGAATTATTTTAATGTAGGAATGTATTGGAAATTAATTTAATATAGGGATGTATTGGAAATTATTTTAATATGAGAAACTGTTGCAAATCACTTTAATATAGAGATGTATCAGAATTATTCTAATGTAGAAGGGTACTGGAAATAATTTTAACGAAGAAATGTATTGAAAATTTTGATGCACAAATTTATTAGAAATTATTTAAATGTAAAAATATATTAAAAATCATTTTAATGTAGAAAGGTATTGGAAATTATTTTTATGAAGAATTGTATTGGAAATAATTTTAATGCACAAATTTATTGAAATATGTTTTAATGAAGAAATGTATTGGAAATATTTTAAGTGTAGAAACGAATTAGAAATTATTTTAATGAAGAAATGTATTGGAAATTATTTTAATGTAGAAATATAGTGAAAATAGTTTTTGTGAAGAAATCTATTGGAAATTATTTTAATGTCGAAATGTTTTGTAAACTGTTTTAATACAGGAATGTATTAGAAATTAGTATGACATTGGGACGCATTAGATGAGTTTAATATGAGAATGCATAAACGGTTTTAGTATGTGAATGTATTACAAATTATTTTACTATAAGGAAAAATTACAAATGATTTCACTATAGGAAAGCATTAAAATTGTTTTAATATACACTCCCGATCAAAATTTTTGACAGAATTGTTGAAGTCATCAAAAGCAGTGGAGGTAGAACTCATTATTAAATTTGGTTGTTGAATGTTTTCATACACTTTTCATACACTTTTTATACAATTTCGTAGAATTTTTGTCTCTGGTCTTATAATTTTGATCATGTGTAAATCGCCTCATTTTATAAAAATGTAAATTTCTAAATAAAATGTTTGGAATGTAGCTTTTTGTTTCCATAACCTTTTAGATTGTAGTATTGGTAACGTTAAGTGGGAGAAGTTTAAAATATATCCATAAAAAAATTTCTTTTTAAAGATTTTTAAGTGGTCTTAAAATTTTGATCAGGAGTGTAGGTGTGTATCAAAAATTATTTTTAATGAGAATAGATTGAAATTAATTTATTCTAAGAAAGCATTACAAACGATTTTAAAATAAGTATTCATTGCAAATGGCTTTACTATGATTGTACTAAAAATACATTAGAATAAGTAGTCATTATAACTGATGTTGCTATAAGAATACATTACGAATGATTTTACTAAAAAAAAGTTGCATTATTTACATTGTTCGGTCGGTCATCCTAATTTTAAACTCTCTAAGTTTTTTGTTCGCCAGTCAAGGACATGTGGCCCAATCAATAAAAGTGCTGGTTACATACTGTGACTTGACCCAAAGATTTGTGACTTCAGTACCTGGTGACAGTAGTGATGAACAAAACAAACTTGAGTTGATTTGAGTTAAATAGAGATCATTGAAACATCCGGAAGTGGCATGACTCATGGAACGAGAACAATCTACCTCAGTGATCGAAATAAAGGGTTCGGTTCAAAATTTCAAACACTTGAAAAATGTCAGAGCGTACAACGTCCGAAATGACAACAAAGGTGAGAACAACAGTACGAACAATGTAAATAATGTAAATGCCTGATCTCAGAAATATAAACAAGTATAAAAGAATGTATTACAAACAATTTTACAATTGGACTCTATCGGAATTGTCATAGAATTTTTTAAATAAATGCTTCCGAATTTTGATTTATTCAAATGATTACTGATATAGGCATATAATATATATTAAAAGTAGATATAGAAATATATAAATGTACAGAAAATTATTTTGCATTAGAAATCTTCTTCTTCTTCTTCTTCTTGACGTAGGCGATCAGCGCTTTCCACGTCTCCCTATCCCTGGTGGTTCTTAGCACGCTTTCTTCTGTTACACCACTCAACCCCCGTTCTGTCATCCACAGGCTCGTCAAATATGTTATCAGCTGCTTTTCTTTGTCTCTTTTTCTCTCTGACTGTCCTGTTAGTATCAGGTTCTCCAAGCACACCTTCCTCATTTCATGTCCCAGGAACTTTATCTGTCTCTTTCTGATGCTCAGTATTAATTTCCTTTTCGTTCATCCTTTCCAAAATCTCATCATTGCTCACATGCTTGATCCATGATATTCGCAGCATTCTTCTGTAGAACCACATTTCAATTGCTTGAAGTTTTTCCTTCATCTTTGTTGAGAATAAAGACATTGTCACTTGTATAAGATAAGGAAATTTGGTGCACCTGGTAACTGCTGTCCAATTTCATTTTACATTGCACAGTGACAAGAGGAAGAAATGTATAAATAAACAAAATATTCATCGAATCGTTAATTATTCGTAATCTAAGACTTCAGTTAGAGGTATAAATCTTCCATAAATTCCTGGAGATCCTTTTTCTAAAACAGCACCTCCCCACGTAGTGTCATGAGTGTAGTTTGGTGTCTGTAGCACTACTGACTGAAATGCTTATTTTTTTGCATCGAAGTAGGCAAAAATGTGTGCGTTTTAACTAAAAATTACGACCTGTCGGATTTCATCCTGTCGAAGACGATTTGACGCCAGTTAAAATATCTTGGGTGGATTATTGAAGAGTGCTTCAGATTATAAATAATTTCAAAAGCAACAAAAACAAAAATAATAATAATAATAAAAAACAATGGCAGCTCTCGCAAAACTAAAAAAACATCCGGAAAAACAAGAACATCTGCCCGAAATCAAAGACCAGAATGTTTCGTGCATTGGCCACCTCAACTTTTCTTTAAGTCTGCGATTCTTACCGCTGAATTACTAAGCATTATAAATAAGATGTTATCGTCTATGTAGACTCCATCAGAAAAAGAAAAAGAAAAAGAGAAGAAAAAAAAAAGAAAAAAAACAAAAACAGACCCATTGGAAAACCTCAAAACAACCAAGAAGTTGAAATCGTGTGACATCAGAAGTTAACGATGTTCCGAATGCCGTCCTACGAGATACTACCTTAAACAAAAGAAGCAATCTTCTTCTTCTTCTTCTTCTTCTTCTTCTTCTTCTTCTTCTTCTTCTTTATTCCGTGTCCTTTCAGGGTGTAGGCGATCATGGCCTTCTATATCTCCTTATTCCTAGTAGCTATCAAGTTTTCTCCTGTTACCCTTTCCAAATTCCGCTCTGCCATCCATTTGTTCAAAATCAACCACGTATGTTACGCATTGCTTTCCTTTGTCCCTCTTTCCGTCTATCTGACCTGTCAGTATCAGATTCTCCAAGCCCTCCTTTCTCATTACATGTCCGATGAACTTCAGCTTTCTTTTCCTGGCGTTAAATATTAGTTTGTGTACCTCTACTCATTTTCGATACCTAAATTTAAATTGGATCGTTTTTTTAAATGAAATTTTTTCTTGAAGCCAAGATATTGTTTAAAAAGCCAATTAAAAGTTTACCTAAATAAAAAATGGCATAGTTTTATTGCATTTTTGTTTTCGCAATTCGGAGCAGATTTTCTAAAAATGGCCTAATTTAAAAAAAAAAGCAAAAAAAAGAAAGACACTTGATTAGCATTCCCCAATGACTCCTGAATTTAATTAATATTAGGTTTATGGGGAAAATCTCGCGAATTTCTAGATATTTCTGGAAATTAATTGGTTAGTGTGGGGTAACATATATATATATATATATATATATATATATATACCAGGATTTTCTAAAAATAATTATTTAAAAAATGATTTCGGTCAATTATGAATAAGTCCGGAAATTTTCATCAAAATTCGACTATTATTTTATTTTTGCAAGAATTTCCAAATTAATGTATCTTTCAACGGCAAAAAAGTGTTTTGCGTAATAATACGTTTGCCGTAATAAACCCTTGTAAAATTGCGTCATTCACGGAAGAAAGAAAAACAAAATTTTCTACCAAAATTTCGAACGTGTTAGAAAGAATTTTAAAAAATAATTAAAAAAAATACTTTGAGCTATCCTCTTAATCAAAACATAATCATTTTGCCGATAGAACATTGTTTTTATTTAGCTTGGGTCTTTTCCTTCATACTATACTTTTTTTTTCAGCGATTTAGTGGAGGTACTTAGATTAGTTTCTTTTTCGTTTCCATCCTCTCTAGAACCTCGTCGTTGCTCACATGTTTGGTCCACAGTATTTTCAGCATCGTCCTGTAGAACCACATTTCGGTTGCTTCAAGTTTTTCTTTCATCTTTGAGGTGATTGTCCATCATTCACTGCCATACTGAAGAGCAGACATCGCATAACAATCCCGTAATATCTTCTTTGTTTCCAGCGAAATTTTACTGTTTGTCAATACTGTACTCAGCTCCTGAAATGCATCCTTGGCCATGACAATACGCCTTCGGATCTTCGGATCTTTCCGTTTTCTGTTAGAACACTACCCAGTGTTTAAAGTTTTGGACCTGTTTCATTTTGTATCCCCCGCTTGTAGTTGGCATTTTACTCTTTTTTACTGAAGCAGTAGACAGAAGGAAAAGTAACCGTACAACGTACATTCTTGTAGACTCAAACATCGGCACACTACCAAGGCATCTAGAGAGAGCTGGTCAAGTGCTCAAATGCGCAGCGTCTCTACAACCATAGCCGGCCATGGGACTGATAATAATGATTATGATGACAATGATGACGATGATTTCAAGTCATATATGACCCTTCATTTATATTTTTTACTACAGTATTTCTGATTTAGGCTAGGTATAAATTAGCATACCAAACAAAATTCTCGCATATAAAATCCGGGAGATGGTTTTCCCCGTATTCCAGGCGGAAGTTCCACTCTGACAGCTTCTTCCTGAGAACCGCTACTTTGTGGAACAGTCTCCTGCGGGGATGCTTCCCTGAATGATACAAACTTAACATCTTCAAATCTAATATCAGTCATTCAGTCATTACTTTCTGTGGTAGACTGGTTGCCAACTCAAGCTATCGAACCTAATTTGTCATGCTATTTAACCCATAACTGGAGGGAATAAGTGGATTAATACCTTTTCCAAGGATATTTGCGCGTAAGTGAATGCAAGAAATTCAACTGGATTTCGAACGGGAATATCAGTTATTACGCATTTACGCATCATTTTTTCAAGTTGATCTTTATTTTTTATTTTCTAATCATTCTTACACTTTAGTCAGTCACATCTCCCTTGAATGACTCTTGAGCCTTATATTAGTGAAAACTTTTTTATTTAGTCTCAAACATGGTACTTGTACAATGCTTGTACAATTGAATATAACTGAAATAATATATTTTTCTTTTTCTTAATTTTTTTTACATTATTGAAAGCTGCCTTTTCAAATGAATTCTTTTTCTTTCTAAAATTTTGTGCGAATTTTACTTCCATCTTTTTTTTTTTCACGAGTAACGATCATCTGAGTGCTTAAGAAAAAAGGAAAATGAAAAAACAAAGAAAAAAGAAAACAGGAAGAAAAGAAAGAGGAAGAGGGTAGGAAGTTGGCGAGTGCAGGGGTCAATGTTACATTTGGTAGGGTAAGAAAGAAAAGGGTAAATTCAATAAAAGTCTCAACCACTGGAACACCAGGGATTGACTCATGCTTATGTTCCTTCCTTTCATTCCCATTCCCACACACCAATATATATATATATATATATATATATATATATATATATATATATATAAACAATTAGTGTATTTATTTATCATACATATATGTGAGTGTTTGTCCTTGTGTGTGTGTGTGTGTGTGTGTGTGTGTGTGTGTGTGTGTGGCGTTCACATGTCTACCAATCCCACATACCTAAGCGAGGTAGTTTGGGAAGACATCTTCCCACATCCGGATAGTTGTAACTTGCCATTGGTCGCTTGGTATCCCGCCAAAACCAATCCTTAGCAAGAGTCATTGACCGCACATAAGATCAGCTGGTGACATTATTATTACTTGTACCTATCTGTAGCAGAAAGAAAACTCTGAAATTTCATGCCCTGAAACTATTTCAAGAGAAACGGTATTCGTCCATACTATTATCATTATTATTATTATTATTATTATTTGGTTTCAGTGAGAAAAATGAAAGAAAGAAGAGAAGACAGAAGTGATGAACGTCTGTTTCAGTGAAATAGAAAAAGTTGACACTTTCAAATCTTTTCATTTCTACCCACTTCTTAAAATAACTATCAGCATTTATAGATTGTTATTGAAATATTTTGTTTTTTGTTTTGTTAAGCCCAAATATCTAAAGATGCGACAGGGAATTTTTACTGATGTTCTATTGTCGGGAAACTTGACGTGAGCTTAATCACTAACTTAAGAACTTAGTCAGTCAGTTAAGTGCCATACGTGATACACGCTTTGGGCGATCATGTCTCGAAAGAGACATGACTAACTGGGCAGAAGATTATCCCGCAGTAGGTTGCCATTGCTTTCTGCGGTAGACTGGTTGCCGACCAAAGCTATAGAACCCAATCTGTCCTGTTATTTAACCCGTAACTGGAGGGAAGAGGCGGATTAATACCTTTCCTAAGGGTATTTGCGCGTAAGTGAATGCAAGGAATTCAACTGGAATTCGAACTCGACACCCCGATTTGTCGTTTCGAGCCGATATCCACTGCACCACAATGCACATAACTTAGACTTATCAGAAAATTCAAATAGGAAAACCGTGAAATTTTCATGGCTTAAAAGAAGTTATTGTGATTGTTATTCAGAGGTATTGCATTAATTTTAATGATAAACAACAATAACTTGCTTTATTTGATGATTATGGCGAGTCTGATAACAATGAATTAGTTTTTTATTGTTTACATGTGGCAGGGAGCAAAGATATGGCTAATTTTTAGCTTTACAGAAATGGCAAAAAACACTTCTTTTAAAATGTAAACAAACTAATCATAAAGCAACCATAAATATAGATGGAAGTAGAAATATTTCTTGGGAGAAATGTCAGCTCTTGGATAAGAAATAAAAAGTAAACATAAGTGATATTAATTTGTAAAATTATAATTTTAATAAAATAATATTTTAATTTAATGTCTTTTTTTAATTGTTTCATCCCAATCAAGACGATAATTCATGTAGAACGAAGTGGGGTTACAGGTGAAAGAGAATGAGTATAGAGAAGATTGCATAGAGGACAAAAAAAAACAAAAACAAAAACAACAACAACAAAAAAGCATGGATCAAGAAAACGGAAGATGGTGACTGACAGTGTTTTTGAATTTTTGAAGATTCTAGAAATGGGAAGGGAGGTCCGCAGGTGGGAAGATTACACGCTCTGGGCGATCATGTCTCTTTCGAGACATGACTGACTGGGTAGAATGTTATCCCGCAACAGGTTGTCATTGCTTTCTGCGGTAGACTGGTTACCAGCCAAGGCTATAGAACCCAATCTGTTCTATTATTTAACCCATAACTGGAGGGAAGCGACGGATTAATACCTTTTCCAAATGAATGCAAAAAGTAGCACGCTCAAATTCATTTAGTTGAGGTACAAAGGAAAAAAGCTCGTCAGAATGGTTGCCATGGAAATATTTGCAGAAAAGACAATGGGAAGCCACGTCCCATCGGTGAGAAGTAACAGAATGTACAGCAGCAGCACCAGACCAGATATAGCAAGTATATATATATATATATATATATATATATATATACAGCGGTAAAAATCCAGGATAAGATTGGTAAATAATCCGGGAGAATCCTAGTAATATCGATTAAATATTAAAACTGATCCAGCAGATGTTTAATTATCTGTATATTCAGATAATATTTAGAGACAGGAATAGCTATTTCAGTATGCCATCTCAAGACATGTATTGTCAACCACGTTTAATCAAAGAAACGGGATTGACAATGCATGTCTTGAACTGACATGTTGAAATAGCTAATCCCCCTCTAAATACTATCTGAGATTACAGATAAATAAATTACACACACACACACACACACACACACACACACACACACACACACACACACACACATATATATATATATATATACATACACAACAACAATCTTGGCGCTAAACATTAACATAACTCAAGGCAATATATATATATATATATATATATATATATATATATATATATATTCAAGCATGTTTCATCGAATAATACAGACATATTGTGTTGACGTATTTTTATACCGATCGTTCTAGTTCTCTAATCATTTTCTTGATGTTAAGATGAAATTCATCAAGGAAGGCACCGTAGTTTTTGTTTAACTGTGTACTTTCGATCTTCCCCAAGATCCTCTTTAGACAAACTCGTTGTAACTGCATTCTGTTGTGATGGTGATTTTTAAAAACGCCTGCTACTGAAATAAATTTTATATACATGTAGGGTGCGGAGGATAAACTGTTGTCTGATTGACGCAAATATGAAGATAATACTGAGATCTCATTTTAACAGATATATTTACCACAAGTGCTAAAAAAATTCTTGAAATACTAAAGAATAGACTTATTCAATAAAATCGCCATTGACGTCAAACCCTGCCTGCAGACGACTTTGGAATCTTTTGCAACTCTTCTGGGCGGTCTCTTCATTTAAGTTGATGAATGCTGCCATAATCCTTGTCTTCAGTTCATCTTTTGTGTTATAATGAGTTTTGTTGGTCTGCGCCACGCATAACAATCAAAGAGATTGCAGTCTAGAGAGTTAGGTGGCCAAATGTACAAGGTAATCTAGTCGCAGAAATTGACTGACAACCATGACTGGGTTCTCCTGCTTGTGTGGCATGGTACAGAGTCCTGTTGCCAGACATAGCGTCTTCCAGCAAAAAACCCTCATGCCAAAAACTTTTCTAACATTGCTATGGTTACATATTCGACATGTTTCATAGTTAGGGGGTCATAGTAACCCATATGATCCGTTTTTACACGAAGAAAACTTTAAGAAGGGTGTTTGTTTTTTTAAGTTACAAAAACGTAAAACATAAACTACGGATATCGTATGCGAAGAAAGATTAAGCCATAAAAACATTTTTTACAATGCTACGACCTACTATTCAACGTGTTTCATAGTTAGAGAATCCTATAGCCAAGGATACATTTCAGAAGCTGTGTAGAGTATTGAGAGATAGGAAAATTTTGCTGGAAACAAAGACGAGAGTACTAGATTACTATGTGATAATTATTCTTCAATACGGCAGTGAATGCTGAATAATCTTCTCAGAGATGAAGAAGAGACTTGAAGCAACCAAAATATGCTTCTACAGAAGGATGCTGAGAATACCGTAGATTAAACATGTGAGCAACGAAAGGGTTCTAGAGAGGATGGAAACGAAAAAGAAATTAATACTTAAGATCAGGAAAAGACATCTGAAATTCTTGTGATATGTAATGAAGAAGGGCTTGGAGAATCTGATACTCACAAGTCAGATAGAGAGATAGGAGAAAGCAACGGGTAACATACTTGATAGGCTTGAGCAAATGGATGGTAGAGCGAGGTTTGGGACGGGTAACAGGAAGAAGCTTGTTAAGAACCACTAGGGAAATGTGGAAGGCGATGATCGCGCACGTTCTGAAAAGAAACGACACAAAGAAGAAGAAGAAGAAGAAGAAGAAGAAGAAGAAGAAGAAGAAGAAGAAATATACTATAATATCCGATATAATGTGAAGAAAGTCTCAATTTGACATTAAAATTTGACTTAAAGTTACATTGAAGACAGTGCACAAATCATTTTTGTGTAAGCGTATTATTATTATTGTTATTTTTTATCTTTCTAGTTTATTTCAACGGCCTACTATATATATGGATGTGCGTTGTGGTGCAGTGGATATCGACACGGAACGACACATCGGAGAGGCGAGTTCGAATTCCAGTTGAATTCGTTGCATTCACTTACGCACAAATACCCTTGGGAAAGGTATTAATCTGTCTATTCCTTCCAGTTATGGGTTAAATAACAGGACAGATTGGGTTCTATAGCATTGGCTGGCAATCAGTCTACCGCAGAAATCAATGGCAACCTACTGCGGGATAATCTTCTGCCCAGTCAGTCATGTCTCTTTCGCGTGTTTCACGTATTGCACTTAACTGACTGTCTGTTCATCCCAATGAAATCAGTGGCAAGTCATCATGGTTTCTCGGCTATCCATCTTTGCGCGGAGGGGAACTTCGTTATTCGTGAGCTGGTCTCGCCACGTGCTTCGGAGGATTTTCTGAAGTTTCATTTCATGGGATCGTTTAAGTTTGTGAATGTCTCCTCAGTAGAGTACCCCGGACTAGCAGGCGTACAAGAGAGTCAAGATTAAAACAACTCTAACTATATATAACACATCACTCAATAAATCCCGAGCCTAATTAATGAAACAACTTTTAGTATTAAGGTGCTCATCTACATTTCCTTCTGTGTATAATGAGGCTTATGGTGGATCTGAAGAGACGTCTGCAGCTACCGCATAGTAGGGTAGTAGGCTCCAGTGAATGAAGAGCATTGGCTTTGTTTTAGACTCTCTTCGTCTCTTCTATTCGTTATCTAGTGTTTTCGAAGGATATTATTTTTTCGAGGACTGATCTTCTTAAGTTCGTTTGTTTCTGCAACTTCCGTCTCCGAATTGACCGAATCAATTTCTCTCATCAACAACGTGGTTTTGAGCTAATTCTTGAATCGGCGACGTTGGGCTCTACGTGGTCTTTTGCCATATGCCAGCTCCGAAAAGAGGATTTGTTTGGGTAGGTGAATGTCTGTCATTCGAGCAAGGTGTCCGGCCCATCGAATATAGCCAACGAGACTATAATATATACAATGTAAATACATCGCTAATAGTTTTTTTCTACTTAAATAAACTAGCGGCCTGAAAAAAAAAGGGATTGTCATTTGTCATGAATAAATGCCACTATTAATTCTAAGAGGGATATTTTATGAATAATGTGAATTCTTTGCATTAATTCAAAACTATGCAAAATCCGAAAAGGCAGGGTTGTCAGTGGTCAAAAATTAATCCGGACATAACTAACAGAATTGGATTATAAAATGTGTTTGATGAAAATAATTTTCTTGTGAAATACAAACTATTTTTTCGAGACTGTTATCACTATTTTATTAGCATTAACTGATGCATTAACAAATTCTCAAGTATATATATATATATATATGGAAGAATGGTAGACTTTGAATAACAGTAGCTACTCTAGCATATACGCATCGTTCATTCAGTAATGAATTAGAACAGTCTCAGCTATTGGGCGTGTAAAATGATAATATACTGGGTAAAAAGCAATCGGATGTCTAACCATACTGATGAGCTGTGATACAGCGAAACAGATCTGTCTGCTGATTATATATATATATATATATAATGGTCTTTATTATAGTAGAGAGAATACAGAATGAAGCAAAATTTGCATGCCATAAAGATCATTTTTTTGAAAGTATAATACATGAAAAGTTTATTTACTATTTATTTAATAGTCTATGTGCTGTTTTTTTTTTAAAAAGACATTGCAATTCAGTGCCTGCACTATTCATTAACAGAGAGTTTTCTCTGTCATTTTAATTCTTCTGTTGCTTCTGCGATTTACGCATTACTCCTCGGTCATGAATTGTGTTCTTTCGGCTGCTGACATCTGTATACACCACGTATATATAACACGCTAAAATTTCCTCTTTTCTCTCACCTGTGCACCGATAGTCTAGGAATAGGTTCTCTGAACGAACCAAATCGGTCGAGTTTCGATCCCGATTCGAAACAATCGGATGTCTAGCCATACTGATGGTCTGTGATACAGCGAAAAAGTTTTGTATGTGATTGACTATATATATATATATATATATATATATATATATGAATAGAATAAAAAAGGTGTCTTTCATATAACATGTTTTTCTTCAAAAAGTTCTCCAGAGATTTTTTTAGAAGATGATTGATTTAAGAATTAAAAAAAACTTTAAATATCTACAGAGAAAAGATGTTGATAGTGGTTTCATTTCATTGGTCAGATACGTGCCACGTGTAATAAAACAAAGGATGTATATTGCAAATGTTGAGAAAAAATATATCTGTTTATGTGCAATAAAAATAAATGTTTGATCTGAATGTAAGTGTATGTATGCGAAAACAATGCATGTGTCATGTGTATTTAAACTATACAGGAATTAAATGTGTTTATATATATACACACACATACACACACATATATATATATATATATATATATAGTCAGTCAGTTAATTGCCCATACGTAAGACACGCTTTATGCGATCATGAAAGAGACATGACTGACTGGGCAGAAGATTATCGCGCAGTAGGTTGCCATTGCTTTCTGCAGTAGACTAGTTGCCAATGAATGTTATAGAACCCAATCTGTCCTGCTATTTAACACATAACTGGAAGTAAGAGACAGATTAATACCTTTCCCAAGGGTATTTGAGCGTAAGTGAATGCAAGGATTTCAACTGGAATTCGAACTCGCCTCTCCGATGTGTCGTTCCGTGTCGATATCCACTGCACCACAACGCACATCCATATATATAGTAGGCCGTTGAAATAAACTAGAAAGATAAAAAATAACAATAATAATAATTAACAAAGTATTTATTGTATATATATATATATATATATATATATATATATATATATATATATATATATATATATATATATTGTTAAACATTAGAGACAATGAATGTCTATTATGTTTAATCATGAGCCGTTCTAAACGTCGTATTTTGGCTTTAATTTCAGTTGAATATAAAGACAAAAATTCTCCAACATTTGGATAATTTTTTATTAATTTGCTTCTAAGCTTTCGGCTCACATGAGCCAACTTCAGGGAGGTTATTTAGACGGTAATACAATAACATCTACCATCACCGACGATTTTATTTTGTTTTGACATAAAACTCCGCTAGGCAACGGCAATAGTTACCAAAAAAATAACAAACGCAGTTCTCAAATTTGCAATGCGGTTCTATGACGTCACACCGCGTGATAGCGAGAAATGACAACAGAACCATGTCTTCAAATGCAATGTAACGTGTTATGTCCGGATTTCAAGGTGATGAATATATATTTTTTCCATTTTTCTAAGAGAACAGTTAGTTGGTTTGAAACGCTATTACGGGAAATGGTGTCAACATTTATTTCTCGTGATACTGTATTTCCTTTTATTGCACCTCTTTGTTCTTTCTTTTTCTCTTGCTTTCCATTCAGTTTTTTCTGGTTCCCCTTTTTTCTTTTTTTCTCTCTTTTCTTTTTTCCCCTTTTTTCTCTTCCTTACATTAATCAATCGTCTATCTTTTCTTTATCCTTGCTTTCCTCTTTCTTTGGGGTTCTTTTTCGAATGAGGGAGACATTTTCGTAAATAACCGTAACAAATATCTATTCTAATATGGACATGTGAGCGTCTATGTAAAATTAAATAAAAGAAATGAAAAAATTTTTAGAGGGAATATTTTGAGGATCAACTGTTGTACCATTTGGGTCTGACGAGCCGCGATAATAACATCAGGACGCGGTGAAATATGCATTACCCATAGTAATAAGCTAAAATCTGTTAAATTAAATAAATGAATTTAACATTGAGTTGTCTTGAGTTCGTCTCTATCGGAATTCTCCTGGATTGTATACCAAGTGTACTATGTTATATATATATATATATATATATATATATATATATAAGACTGTGCAAAAGTATTAGGACAAGAACTATTTTTTCTTTTAGGAGGCATCAGATAAAGTTTAAAGTCACCCCTGTCCTAACACTTTTGCATGCTACAGGTAGTGTGCAAATGTATTAGGACGGGGATGATTTTCCTAAAAACCTCACTGAAATTCAAATACAGGGTGAAAAGCCACGTAAATTGCTAATAAATATTAATTATTTAAAACTAGGTGTAAAAGAAATGTATTAAAAAGAAGTTATATATTTAATTGTTCATATTTTTTATTTAACAAGTTATTTTGAATCTACTCTATTGAACATCTATGGGATATTTGGGATAAAAAATTGACCAATCTAATTCGCAAGACAGACTTTGAGAACAAATACAAGCTGCTTGGCAGGAGATACCATAAGATATATTGAAGAGGCTTGTGATGTCAATGCCTGACAGAATGAAGGCTGTGATCAAAGCAAAAGGATATTATACTCAATATTAAATTTATTTTGTAACAAGCATTTTTCTTGTTAAAGCATTTGTTGAGAAAATCATATAAAATTACTTTAATTAAATTGTTTATTTTCTGTCAGTATGTCTCATAAAAGATAAAATAGTTCCTGTCCTAATACTTTTTCATAATGCAGTATATTTATTTAAATATTATTAAGATTTGAGGGGTCATAATAAGAAAAGATGTTGAAAACCGGAATTTTTGGACATGACTGAGTTTGGAATTTTTGAGGAATGTGTTATATTAAAGAGGAAATCTAGAAGATTGGGGTTAACTGTTTACCACGACTGGTATTGTGGAGTGTTGCTAGACGGCTTCTTGTGGAAAATGCATTCTTTAAGTATGCATAAATTCGTATTTAAACCTAGAATATGTACATTTGTTCTCTCTTATCTGACTTTTGTATTCCATTAGCGTCGGAGCCAAAATCTTCGAAGACAATAGAAGAGAAAAGTGAGAAATCAAACGACAAGAGATAAAAACTTGATAACATCAACCTCGTCTTCAACCAACATTACCATGCAATTAATGCCAACCTTGAAGAAAAGGGTCATCAAAGAAAAAATTAAATTCTTGCACACGTTACAAAGCCGAACATGACGATATATATATATATATATATATATATATATATATATATATATATATATATTCCATTTTTAAACGAGGTATTTCGCTACCTAGGTTTCTACCATGAGAGGTCTCTTCAGACGATTTTTAATAACTGATTTTACCGTTTACCGTTTTTCTTTTTAAGAACGCTCTTGTAACGATGTTTTATTTCTACCGGCCTCATTATTTACAATAAATTTTGAACGAAAATGTGCGTGAGAAATAAAAATGCTGTTTTAACAAAAGAATATCTACTCAAATACGAGCATCGATTAAAAATATTGTTCAAACAAATAATTTCATATGTATATATATATATATATATATATATATATATATATATATATTATATTATATTATATTATATTATATCTTTAATCCAAAAGGATAAGCAGGTAGATAAATCCCAAAACCCGATCCTAATTAATATTAATTTCATTAATATTAACATTGATCAATAAATAATAATGCGTTGCTGAAGACGCGAGGATATCCTCGTAGAAATGGCTATTCAGTGAATTTGAACATCGAAATTTTGTTTTATTTTATATATATATGTATATATATTATTTATAAATAAATCACATTATTTTGTGCGGCGTCATTTCGAATAACCGTTACAAAAGACGTCACCTAGACCATTTCAAAAGTCTGTCCCCACAAAGAATACCAGGATACAAACAAATAAATTCTAACTACCACATCGGTCCTTGAAAATGATTGTGATTGGCAAAAGTACTTAAACAAAAATAACAAAATATGAACTTCGGACTGTTTATTCCCAAACTTAGAGCGCAATATTCAACGTTATTTGAAAATTGGAAAAATAGAATAAATATTAAACAGACAGACCTTGTCTCAGTTCATTTTCATCAGACTTGTTTGGAAGAATACTTGATACCTCAATATCTTAACTTATTTATAAATGGAACTTTGTGTGTGTGTGTGTGTGTGTGTGTGTGTGTGTGTCTGTCTGACTGTGTCTGTGTCTGTGTGTGTGTGTGTATCCGTTACCAAAAGACTCCAAAACGGCTTAACCGATTTTCTTGAAAATTTACACAGTTGTACTATAAGCGTCTGCGAATGTTCTTAGCTAGGTTTTGTGTCGAGGTACCCCCGATAAATATCGAAAATCGATAATCGAAAAAAATCGGGTTATAAAAGGAGTGGTCAGATTTTAATCAAATTTGATACACTCATAGACAAAGACATAAGAAACGATATTCAGAAGTTTCAAGGTTGCAGTCCTTACAATAGTGCAGAAAATCGATAATATATATATATATATATATATATATATATATATATATATATATATATATAAGGCAAAATGTTTGTGTGTGTGTGTATGTGTGTGTGTCTGTTTATCTGTCTGTATGTCCTTAATACAAATCCACAATTTTTATCCGATTATCACCAAACTTCACACAAATATTCTTTAGGCTGAGTCTGAGCTCCAGGACTATGGACCATGCATTAGTTTTAAAGCTTTCATTACAGCCGAGCAATGCCGGACTATACTGCTAGTAAATTATATTTTAACGCATACTCATAAGCACACGCACACACTCACACACATGCACACACATATAAATTAAGAATATGGATTAAATGTGATAGAGTGTTTCAAATAAGAGACAAGTAGGCAATGACTGCAAATACTATGTTTCGCTGTTTTTTCAGCCTGGGCAGAAATTGATACAAATATAAATGATGTCAATATGCACGTGACATGTACAGAACCAATAAAAATAAAGCCTTGAATTTATAAAGTGAAATATAACTCCAAATCACTCCAATCCCAATAATTTTGAGGAAGCCATACAGTATCAACTTTTTGTGATATATTGAAATGAGTTTTAAAATATGATAATCACCTGGAAAGTCCATTGTCTGACCAAGATATAAATATAAAAATAGACACTGGGCGGCTAGCTATATTCTGGTACACTTGCATGTCTATTAGTCAACTAGCTTGTGTGTCAACTTATATATATATTTATATCTTGGTCAGCCTATGAACTTTTCAGCTAACGCTCTAAGTTTTTTTTTTTTTTGATGGGGGGCTACGTAAGCAGAGTATTAAAAGACAGGAATATTTCGTTGAAAACAAAGAAAAGAGTACTGGTACAAACTTGTGAGCAACGACAAGATTTTGGAGAGGATGCAAACGAAAAGAAAATTTATATTTAACATCAGGAAGGGAGCTGAAATTTCCTGGCACACGTAATGAAGAAGGAAGGTTTGGAAATTCTAATTCTCACGGGACGGATAGAAAGAAAGAGAAAGAAAGAGAGAGAGAGAGAGGGGGGAAAGCAGCTTGAGACATACTTGATAGGCTTAAGCAAGTGGATAGCGGAGCCAGGTTTGGCAGGGTTTCCAAGAGAAAAAATTGTTAAGAGTGACAAGGTATAGGGATAAGTGGAGGTCCATGGTCGCTTACGTCCTGAAAAATGTGATATTTGTCCTTATATATGGCAGCGAATGCTGGACAATTTTCTCAAAGACGAGACTTGAAGCAACAGAAATGTGGTTCTACAAAAAGGATGCTGAGAATACCAAGGTATAAACATGTGAGCAACGACAAGGTTTTGGAAAGGATGCAAACGAAAAGGAAATTTATACTTATCGAGAAGAGAGCTGAAGTTTCTGGGACATAATGAGGAAAGAGAGCTTAGAGAATCTAATACTCACGGGACGGATAGAAAGAAAGAGAGAGGGGGGAAAGCAATTTCAGACATGCTTGATAGACTTGAGCAAGTGGACGGTGGAGCGGGATTTGAAAGTGATACCAAGGAAATATCGATGAGCGATAAGGGTTACAGGTAAGTGTAGGTCAATGATCACCTACCTCCTGAAGGGACACGATGCATAAAAAGAAGATATTTGTAACCCAGCGTCACTCAGTTCGTGTGTTGCTCTCTCACACAACCTTCTTCTATGTGCCGTTTTCCTTCAGGACGTAAGTGATAATGGCTCTCCACATCGTCCTGCTTTTAGAAGCTCTTAAGTCTTTTTTGTTATTTCTCCCAAACCCTGTTCTATCATTCATTTGCTATTATGTTATTCGCCATCTGCCATATCGATATCTAATTGACAAAGAAGTCCTTGCAGATTGTAATGTATATTTGAAGATCTTCAAAAGACTATCAAAGTACAAGAACCCTGAAGTCGAGATCTCAAAAATGTAGCAAGTAAGGAGATCAATTAACCAATTTAGAGTTAATTAAAGCCTCTAGTAATTTGCCAGAAAATGGTAGAAGTCTAATTAGCCGAATGAAGGACCAGAAGGTTCGCCTGAGTTTTTAAAGTTTGGATCAACAGTAGAGGATTTCCAACCAAGCAGAAAAATAAGAAGCAGTAAGGCATTTATTGTAGTGTTTAGAGAGAACAGGAGACAGTTCAGGGGCACATTTCATTAGGACCATTGCAGAAACAACATCAGGTTCAAATGTTTTGTAGGGATCCATTTTAAAGATTATAGCAAAAACCATGGACGTAGTTAATTGCATATCACTCAGTAGAGACGAAGTGGAAAGTCAAGTAAAGATACAGGAGATAAGTCAAGAGTCAGTCAGTTAAAGTGCCATACGTGATACACGCTTGGGCTATCATGTCTCGAAAGAATCATGACTGATTGGACAGAAGATTATCCGCAGTAGGTTGCCATTGCTTTCTGCGGTAGACTGGTTGTCAGCCAAGGCTATAGAACCCAATCTGTCCTGTTATTTAACCCATAACTGGAAGGAAGAGACGGATTAATACCTTCCCAAGGGCATTTGCGCGTAAGTGAATGAAAGGAATTGAACTGGAATTCGAACTCGGCTCCCGGATTTCTCGTTTCGAGCCGATATCCACTGCACCACAACGCACATCCAGTCAAGAGTCAAGAGTAGAAAACGAAAAGAATTAACGAGCAAAACTTTGACACTTTACCAATTAGACTGGAACTACAAGAGAGGATTTCCAACAAACAGGTAAACCAGAATCAGCAAAGCATTTATTGTACAATTTAAAGAGAATATAAAAAAGCTTTAGAGCATATTTGTTTAAGGATTATAGCAAGAACTAGCAGTATAGCCAGGCGATGCTCGGGTGTAATGAAAGCTTTAAAACTAATCCATGGTCCTGGAGCTCAGACTCTTCGGACGTTTGTACGAAAGACTAAAAAGCAATAGTTATTTCCAGTCAAAGCAAAACCCTAGATTGAAAGAAAAATGAATGGATGTAATCAAATTTAGATTTCCGGTATCGATGTCAAATAACTTTTCCGTCGCAAATTGAATTTTGAAGGCTAAATAAATCCTCTGAGTAAATGGTACCCTGGCTGAGACTAAGAACTTCACTTATACCTACTTAGAGCAAAACCCGAAGCAAAAACTAAAATAAAAGGCTGAAAACCTCATTTTGATCAAACCAGATAGGATATCTGGGTATCAATTTCTAATATTGGAGTCAAATGAGTCATCCAAGGATAAACTAATCTAAGTAAGTCCATGAAAACCTATCGTACCCATTGGGAGTAAAATTGGAGAAAATGAGTCATATTGATGGGTGAATATCGATTTTTTCTCAGATTCGATAGGATATCGGGGGCATCGATTTCTGATATCGGGGAAAATCTGAGAAGATCTACTAATGTTTTGAGACTAAAAACTATAATTTTGCTAAGTTAGAGCAAATTCTGCAGCAAGAACCACGATAAAAAGCTGAAATCCTGATCTTGATCAGACTTGATCGGATATCGTGGTGTCAATTTCCAATATCGGTGGGGGTGGATAGCAGAAATCGAAAGATGATGATGATGATAATCGTGGCTAACTAGAAATAATTAAGCACACATACCGAAAAACTGTGTTCGCCAAAAAATGCAGATTCTGTGATACATATCCAGAAACAATTGACCATCTTGAATTTGTCACTTACTGAATATAAAACCCGGCATGACAGAGTGGGCCAATATCTACATTGAAAAATATACAACATTTACGGAAAGGAAACTACAATAAATCAGTATGAACACCGCCCAGACCCGGTTACAGATATAGGACCCGTAACAATTTTATTGGACTTGACAAGACTCACAGACAGAACAATCAAAGCTAATTGCTTAGATATTGTGATCAGAGACCATAAAAACAGAATATGCCTTCTTATTAACATGAGAGTTTTTGAAGATTGTAATGTATCTTTGAAGATCTTCAAAAGACTATCGAAATACAAGCATCTCGAGGTTGAAATCTCAAAAATGTGCTATGTGAGGACATAAAAATTACAGTTGTAGTTGGAGCCCTCGGTTTGATTAGAGAAGGGATCCCTGGTAGCGAAAGCCGTAAAGAAAAAAAAATGCACCCACAAGTACGGCACACACCTTACGAAGGGCTTTACCTATATAAAATATTTGTGATCTTAGGTTTGTTCAATGGAAAATGTCATAATTCCACTAGTGATCTTAAGTATCTGGTTGGGACCCAGAAAGAAATACACTAGAAATCAAAGGAAATAAAATCATATATTTTGATGTTGATCGCTCAAAAATCAAAATTCTCCTTTTTCTTTCTTACAAAATAGTTAATAGCATTGTCAAAAATCCTAGAAACAAGCCTCACTATATATATATATATATATATATATATATATATATATATATATATCTGTGTGTGTGTGTGTGTGTGTGTGTGTGTGTGTGTGTGTGTAGATAGATAGATAGATAGATAGATAGATAGATAGATAGATAATGATGCCAAGTCCGTAAACGGAGAGGACAATTCCAAAAGATTCATATAATATGAAATATTAAAGAGATAGATCTATATCGAGAGCGCAATTGATATTATCCAGGGCAATATGATATACACAAAGGAAAACTCAACACATTATCTAAAGTGATTATAAACTATAATTTATTTCGACGAGCGAATATACCCATCTCTTCAAACCACGATTTCATTTGTTTTAGTTTTCTCAGAAAATTAAAAAAAAACTCTTACTTGGATTCATTTTTTAAATTTTTTTTGAAAGTTCGGAGAAAATTATGCCAGTCGAAACAAATTATAGTTTATAACCACTTTAAATGATGTGTTGGACTTTCCTTTATATATATATATATATAATTAGGTTTTTATTAGTGGATTTATAATTAGACCAGTGCACAGTTGTCAATACAATTATATTGTAAAACTTTTGAATATTTTTAACTTATAAATGAGTTATTTCGCGACCTAGGTTTCTAGCTGTACTAGTAATTTAGAAAATTACATAAAAAAACACCACAAACCTAAATAGCAACATACAAAACTACATAATTAACAAGGAATGTAACTGTAGAGACAAAAATAAATGCCCATTTAACGCACTTTATAATACAAAAAGGATTATTTAAAAGCAAAAGTACATGATATAAATGGTCAAAGTAAAACATATCTGGGATCTACCAAAGGCAATTTTAAAGTCAGATGGAATAACCATAAGTCTACAGTTAAACTGGAAAACCTAAGAAATTGGGCTATCATGTCTCGAAAGAATCATGACTAATATAATTTGGAGCACAGTAAAAACAGCCAAGCCTTAAAACGGTGGTAAAATATGCAAATTGTGCTAGGAGGAAAACTTGGCTATTATGTTGATCCCAGACAAAAATGAATTACTAAATAAATTATGTCCAAGTGAAACTATAGCAATAAATACCTACTAGGATTATAGAATCATGGATGAAAGTGTTCTAAGATCTTTAAATAGCTTTTAATTTTGAAAATTGCGCGTTTATATAAAAAAAATACCTGTTACTTGAGCGTTTGATGACCGGTCAAATCAGTCACCGTACCATTTTTCAGAGTTGTTTTCCCGTATTTGTCTAACAAATGGTAATAATAATATACAGGGTTATTTGAAAGTATGCAGACAGTAAATGATAACTTATTTTAATAATGATTACTTTGAGATTACATAAATAATTATATTTAATAACGCAATTATACTGGTCAACATGGTTCTTGGTGCTAATTTGGTAGTGCTGATTTCAAAAATGACCTTAGTTTTTCATGATTACCTACCGTTTTTGCTTATTTTTGGAAAAAAAATCAATTTACAATCTTGGCTGATCGCTACTTTTAGTTAATAAAGATCATAGAAACCAATCAATTTTCTGATAGGCCGGGCAATTTATGTCAGTCACCTGAAATAAACTATTTTTATAAGAAAAAATAGTGTTTTTGAGTGAAAAATTTTAAAATAGAAAAATATTTTTTTCAATTTATCGCTAAAAGTCAAATTAACTGATTAATTTTATCAGTAATACGCTAATATGGTTCATTTTTTATATAGCCATCTAGATAAATTTCCGGATAATTACGGTGATGTGAATGATGAGCAAGGAGAACGATTCCATCAAGATATAAAAACAATGGAAGAGCGCTACCAAGGACGGTGGGACAAACGAATGATGGCTGACTACTGCTGGATTATCGAAAGGGACTTAAATAACATTGAACATTACACACAATCAAGAAAACTTTTACTACAGTTCTTATGTTCACGAATGTTTTATTTTTGTTGCTAGTCTATTAAATGATTTGATATAAATACTTGTTGGTCTTGGTATATTCAATCGTATTATTTTTAAAGACTTAGGATCTGATTCTAATTGAAAATATAATATTTCTCAATGAGCAGACCAATAATTATTGTTTTAAATACGAATTGCTTTTTTTCCCAAAAATTAAGCATTTCTGTTCAGCAAAAACTGTAGCTAACCAAGACAAATTAAGGTCATTTTTAGATTCAGCGTCCACAAAATTGTTTAAATCTGTTTGGTGTTTCGTTACCAGTCAATTTGTTTTTACTAGTGTTGTTCACATTGAAAATTAAATAATATAGCACAAACAACATAGTTATAATAAACACCATTGTAATAATATAACCGATACACAAACCTAATCCACCTACTGTTCACCTACTTTTGGACCACTCTGTATGGGATTATATTTTTTGTCTTTTTATTAAATGGTAGTTATGCGAACTGTTCGTAGAGTTTTGTACTTTTCGCAATATGACACAATCTAAGTATGAACACCTTCTAAACTAAATTAATCAGAAATGACAAAATTTAAATAAGGCCATTATTGGGTAGAAGAATTGGCCGCTCTAAAGTCGAAACCAAGGTTGAATTGGGCACCAACAAGAGCGGCCGGGCGAAAGAGTCACTGACGGCTAAAAACATTAGAGTTGATTGTTCTGACCACAATGATACCATTTATCATGAAACAAAGCAAATAAGCATTAGAGAAAGGAGAATGATCCACCATTGACACCATATTTCCACGTGAAGACATTGTGTTTGTTTTCATTAGTGGAAAAATATCTGCATTTCTTGTTCACATTTTCCGTATTTTTTTTCCTTAACAATTTGACACTTGATTTCATTGTCGCCTGCTTTTTACATTTGCTTCGTTCCTACATTTTTTCTTTATATCTTTCTTTTTCGCGTGATACTTCTTTATTTAGTGAATAGGGGTAGCTGTGTATGGCACAAACCGAATAGGAAAAGAAAGTTTATGCTTCATTAACATTTCAATTACAGAAAGTTCAACCAGTCTTGAAAAATCAGCGTTCGAAATCGGGATCCAAACACTGAGATGCCAAATACTAAGTTTAACAAAAAATTTGTCCCCGTTACTTTAATAACGGTAGGCACTATTTTGTCTTTAATTGTAATTTCATCGGCATCTTGTAAACTACTTACGCGGACTAATTTTGAAATCTTGAAAAATGTATGTTGCAGGAGAAACGCAGATCCTGTTAAGTTTAAAAGAAAGAAAAATACATGGTGTAATTCTCATTCATCATTAATCTCGTGGCCGGATAAGGTCGTAGGGTTGAAGCACAACTGGGTGCATGACAAGCTCCCCCCATATGCCTCGGATGTGTGCTAATGTCTGGATTGAAGTTAGGTATTAATTCTGTGCAGCTTGTCCTTAGCAAGGCAGACCCATCCCTTTCTGCAGCTGATGTCCACCAACATAAAAACTTGTCATGCTCACACTTATGAAACAATTTTCGTTACAAAAAAAACATCTTCAGACTAATAATGGTTTTATCTATGGAGTCAGTCTTTGTTTCGTCCTCTGAGGGACTTTATCAAATCAAATGTAAGAATTTTATTTTGTGACATATATTTATAAACAAGACCAAAATATTCATGTTATTCAAAATATATAAGACATAAATTAATCACAATGTAAAATAAGATAAATACAAATTTACATATATATATATATATATATATATATAGATATATTTATTGTTAATTTTTATGTTAGAACATGTGCAAACTACAAACTACTACAAAATTGTACATTTTGTTTCGACATTGAAAGAACAATGTCTCATCATTACCTTCATTGTTAACTACCTGATGAGACATTGTTCTTTCAATGTCGAAACAAAATGTACAGTTTTGTAGTAGTTTGTTTTTTGCACATGTTCTAACGCAATAATTAATAATAAATATTCATTGTTCTATTTTTATATTTAGCAGTATTTTAAATTAATTTTTTGAACGTTGCAATTATTTTCTTCGTTCTTATTCATTTGGATATATGTAGATATATATGTATATACAGGTGCAATGGTTAAATTGTCACCATTTTAAAAATTCACGCATGTGAGTTGTTTGTTTTTGATTTTGATAACTGCACAGTATAGTAGAGTCAGCTGAGCATCGATTCTGAGAAAGAAAAGCACCATGACGCAATCCACTTCGCCAGGAATTTGGAAACGACATGCTGTACTGCTTGGCATTTGCACCGGAAGCTCCAATGCGAATATTTTAGAGTGTTTGAATGCCAATCTGACGACAGTGCAGAAGATTCGGAAAGAGTTGGGTGAGTTTAATGGTGATTAAGAAGGTACGGTGGTCCGGAAAACTCACTCTGAACAGAACGAATAAGAAAATAATTCTCGAATTTGTTAGTGAGATCCAGGCCATAATTGACAACGATTCCTCTATGTCAATCATGACCATAGCCAGAGAGGTAGTGCTGCTCTTGGTCAAGAGAGTGTTTCCTGGAAGACCCTATGTCTAGCAACATGACTTTGCACCATGCAACACATGCAGGAGAACCCAGTTATAGCTGTCAGATAATTTCTACGACCACATCACTTTGTATTTGACCAATTAACTCCACAGACTGTACCCCCTTGATTCTTATGTGTGGGGTGCAGGATTGAAACCCGACCGAATTGGCGTGTGTGTGAAAAATAATTTTACAAAATTTGGGGACGGATTTCTCGCACCAAAACAAGGAAAGCTGTTCTTTTAGGTACCTCCAATAATTCACTGAAGAAACAGCACAGCATGGAGACGAAAGGCACCAAACTTAATAAAAACAACGTCTTTTTTTTTTATATTTCTGAGATGAGGTAGTATTTACACTATCTACATTATTCGGACTATTGTCCTCATCTTAAGGACACGTGGCCCAGTGGATATAGACGTTGGTTAGTTCCAGTGACTTGACCTAAAAAGTTGTGGTGAACAAGAAACTTAGAGATTCGTATTAGAGGGAGATAACTCATGACTACTAAAAGAGGCTTCGCACAAGGAATGAGAAGGATATACCCCAGTGATCGTAATAAAGGGTTAGGTTCGAAATTCCTAGCATCTGAAGAAGGCGGAAGCGTACAACGGCCGAAACGTCGTAATAATGACAACCAAGATGAGGACAATAGTCCGAATAATGTAAATAGTGTACAGAATGTTTTTCCATTAAAATATTTATGTTATTATTAAGTGGAAAGATCAAAGTAATATTTTATTATTCAAAATAAAATAAAAATCCTTTCTAATACGTTTTAAATTTTAGTAAATTCTTGTGTGTGTGTGTGTTTTTTTGTTTTTTGTTTGTTTGTTAGCAGGTACCCAAATTGTTGCCAAAGTTTACTATAGATAATGTAATATTAAGTAACTCATTTTTTTCCATTGAAAAACATATTAATTTGAATATTCTTGCAAAAATCAAATAATTGGCGGATCTAAATGAAACTTTCAGGACTTATATACAAATGAATAAAAATATTTTTGAAATCATTATTTTTATAAAACCTTATTAAAATATTTTTTATGTAACTGTTGCACCCCTCTACGTAAATTCATGAAATTTCAAGAAATTAAATTTTTTATTAAAAATTTATTTCATTAGTTTAACGCAGGACTCCTTGGGGAATATAAATCATCTACTTATCTTTTTTTTCAAACAATTGGTCTTTTTTCCAAAATTCTGCTTTGAATAGAAAAAAATCCAATAAAACTATGACATTACTTAATTAAATAAGCTTTTAATTGCTTATATATATATATATATATAAAGAACGTTTTTGTCTGAAGAAAAAACTTCAATGAATAATGGTCTTTTACAAGAATTGTTTTGATTTTTTTACATAAAGTATCAAAAATAATTTCAAAATTCATCAACGCCTTGTCACGGTTATGTTATTAAGCTATTAAGTGAAAACAATATTTACTATAATTGAAAAGTTTAATACAAGTCATTGAGTAAAAAGATTTTTTAAATAATTTTTGTTTTTTTGTGTATAAGATTTTTTTTTTAAAGTATGTTATTTTCTGTGTTACATTAAAAGGTCATGTGTTTCACGGCTTCTTCCCCATACAGGAAAAAATTTGGACAATTATGTCAATTCTGCTTAACCATACAATCACTTAACACATCAACACTTCACCCCTCCATGATTAAGAAATACTTTTATTCTAAATTTTATGACATAAACAACTAATACTTGCGTAAATCAGATTAATGTAACTTTAAATTTGTTAATTTTTCAAAAAATAACATGTCACAGATATACACTTTATTTTTGCAACCGTGCTCTTCAACAGGATCTGAACAAGTGTTTCCCTGGGTAAAGGAAAAACAGTCGTTAGATCCGACGTGCCTTACCAACTCGGCCACGAATAAATATTGCCGGTCGAACAAGGTATGAATAATACATTTTAAGCGAAATCCTTCTCTTTATAGATTCGTCGAAATTATATCTTCTTAATTTCGTATCCAAACGAAATCAGTAAGTTTTTAAAGAAGTAATGGATTAATACTGAGTATCAGGAATATTCTGGATATTGGCCATGCAGAGATTTGTCTTGTCAGCGCTGTTTCATCTGTTCAAGTTATTATTATTATTGTTATTATTATTATTATTATTACTATTATTATTTTTATTATTAATTACGGGTGTGCAGACTCGTAATCATTTCTGTTTTTCAGTTGTCATTAATACTGAGTATCAGGAAGAGACAGCTGAAGTTCCTGGGACAGGCATTGAGGAAGGAGGGCTTGGAGAATCTGATACTAACAGGCCAGATAGAGGGAAAAAGAGACACGGGAAAGCAATGGATAACATATTTGAAGAATCTAATCAGGTGGATGACGGAACGGGAATTGCATGGTGTAACAGGAGAAGGCGTGCTCAGAGCCACCAGAGATAGGGAAACGTGGAAAGCCATGATCACGTATGTCCTGAAGGGACAGGGCACATAGAAGAAGAAGAAGAAGAAGAAGAAGAAGAAGAAGAAGAAGAAGAAGAAGAAGAATGGATTTTTTTATTTATTAATTCGATGGATTTTTATCACTTTGAAATTTATTTTTAAGGGATACTCATATTTGAGCAGACACTCCGTCTATTTATTATTATTTTATTAAAATTTTGTTGGAACACCTACTAAGATATAAAACTAGCGTTACCGAGTTCAGAATACTGAGGAAGGTGATGAAGTTTACAGAAGACTTGGTGTCACTTGATCAGCAACATGAGCCGTCACCAGGCACTACCGGTGCCAAACGTCAGCCAGCACAAAACTAAATGTAAGTTTTAATCAAGCATTAAAATCGTCCTGACGAGGGCCGGGTCCGAACTTCATATTTATCACTAAGCAAAAATCATCGTGGTGTACAAACGTCACGTGTCATCCGGGTATTTTTTCCTGCTTTTCCAGCTCGCCGCTCAGTGCCGTCACTTTCCTGTGTCTTATTCGCCTCAATCGCCGAAAAGACCTTCGTCTCCAAAATGGAATTATTCGTGTATTGTCTTTTTTCTTTCTTTCTTTCTTCTTTTTTTTGTGTGTGTTTTGTTTAACGACAAAGCATTTGATGCGCATTATTCTCAACATGAATGTTGGTTTGGCAAATTCAAACTGGAAGATAAAAAAGCTATCCATCAAAAAATCGAAATTATCCAGACAACACTACAGAAAATCAGTAAAAATACCTGGGAAAATGTTGGAGTATGGGCCTTGTTGTCTCAGGAGGTGTAAGGCTCTCTCCAGCATCCTGTGCTTTATCGCATTCCGCAAACTTTATATTTTAGGAGCTCTTTTTCTCTTATATATATATATATATATACACAATAAAATACAATACAAGAAATCTAGAAGCGAGCCACCATCTACCGTGGTTTTCACACTACGGCTTGGGTTTTTTCTTTCTAACGGGCACTAGACGTATTGTTATTGTGCACTGTTTGTTTCTTTTTTTCTCCCCCCATTTCTACCCACGAGGTAGTTCTCGCCGGCTTACAAGACGGTTTAAATTACTGTTAAGTTAGCACTATTTTCGGAAGTTCAGTCTGTTATTATTAGTGTTGCCTTACTGTGATTAGGTTCATTATATATATATATATATATATATATATATATATATATATATATATATATATATATATACTCTTCATTTGTAAACGCGTTATTACGTGACCTAGGTTTCTACCATGTAGTGTCTTCAGGCGATTTTACCGTTTTTTGTATTTTGTTTTAGTTTGTTTTCTTTATTGTTTTAAAGAACGCTCACGTAACTCGGAATTTTTGAACGCGCAATTTTTAAAATTAGAAGAAATTATAACGTTTTCATCCATGGTTGTATGAACCTAATAAGTATTTTATTGTATGGTTACACTTAGTAATAATTTCTATTCTTTCGTTCAATAATTCATTTTTGTTTGGCAATAACATAATCGCTATCTTTTCTTCCTGCCGCCGTTGTAACACTTGGCTATTTTTACATTTTTCTTTTTCTTTGATAAGACTTGTCCATTCAGGACGTGGACAAGCGTGGCTCTCTACAACTTTCTATCATTGGTAAATCTAAACAATGTCTGCATTTATTAGGTAGGTAACTTGCTGATTCCCTGTTTCTTTCATATGTCATGTGAGTGTCACATTTTCCAGCCCCCTTTTTCTTCATTATGTGTCCAAGAAATTGCTCATTCAGTTTCTTTAAGGTGGCCATAGAATTTTCCTCATGCTTCTGTTGAACCACATTTTTGTTGATTCCTGTTTTCTCTTCATGTGTGAGGAGGTTGCCCGCAATTCACTGCCAATAGTCTTTTAAATTTTATATTCTAGAGCTTTTGTTTAGATTTTTCGGACATTATTTTCATATTCACGATGTTTCGGCCGTTATATGCTCCGACCTTTGTCAGGCGATTAAAATTTTGAAGCAAACCTTTATTAAACTCTTAAGGTCGGAGCGTACAACGGCCGAAACGTCGTGAATATGGCAATAAAGATGAGGACAACAGTCCGAACAATGCAAATACCTCTTCTAAAAAAATATAGACAAATCTAGTGTCATTGTTTGCCACAAAAACTCAAAAACATTATTTGTTAAGGTTTTAGAAATGTTTTGTAATTTTCAATAATGTAGATATAATAATGCTATATTTTTTTAAGTTTTTCCTTCAAAAGATGTACCATTGACATGATGTGGTTTCATAAATTTTCTTTACAACTATTTTTTAATCATTTCACACCAAACAAGTTAAAAAAGCAAGTAAGATGTAAAAAAGTACAGAATATAAGAAAAAAAAATCAACATTATTATTAAGGATAGGGAATTATAAAAAAACAGGAATTAAGAAGACGATATATAACGTTTGACATTACATTTAAATTTTTGAAGATCGACATTGGATGGGAA
Organism: Ascarosepion bandense; assembly: GCA_037127315.1. NCBI lineage: Eukaryota > Metazoa > Mollusca > Cephalopoda > Sepiida > Sepiidae > Ascarosepion > Ascarosepion bandense. The sequence continues at coordinate 3,823,820 of JBBBDQ010001490.1, forward strand.
GTAAGAAGTGAGTTCCACAAGCGAAACGTGCGATAGAAGAAACTGTTAACATAAAACTTTCGGTTATATCTAATCATTTCAAGAATGAGACCTTTCTGCCAATCTAGTACTGCGCTTAACGTTGAGATACTAAAGAGGAAAGCACATCAGAACAGTTACCATGAAAATAATTATAGAAATGCATAGGGAAACTACGCTACGGCGGTGGAAAAGGGACTGAAGCCGGGATGTCATTCTTGTGAATGATCATGTCAATAAGAAAGCACATTCTGTTTTTTGTGGTCTTTGATCACGATGTCTGGACGATTAGCTATGATTGTTCTGCATTATTATTATTATTATTATAATATCATTTTTCATCATATTTCGATTTCTGCTTTGGTCTCACTACCAACCAAGTCTGCGGCGAGACCTAAGGCAGGTCGTGGCGTGTTGTTATGGCCCCATTTCATGTTTTTTATATCTCCCCTATCATCCCTAGCGTTACATAGATAAAGTTTTCCTTAGTGTGTGGGCTGTACTTAATAAGACAATTTTTTGTATATCTCTTAAGCTGGGGTTTCCAGGGATTCTTTCAATGTGTTGTTTTGTTCCATTTTTTATCATTCCAAGTACACCTACTATCACTGGCACAACTCTTGTTTTCAATTTCCACATTTTTTCTATTTCAATTTCCAGGTCTTTATATTTTGACAGTTTTTCAAATTCCTTGGTTGCTATGTTACAGTCTGCCGGACAAGCCATATCAATTAATAGACAAGTTTTTTATTTCTGGTTTTTAGCAATAATGTCTGGCCTGTTTGCTTCAATTTTTCTGTCTGTGTAGATGATGTAATCCCATAGAATGGTAACATCTTCTATTTCTGTAACCAGTGCTGGGTGATGTTCATACCAGTGTTTGTTTACAGATTTTCCATAATGTTTGCTTATTGTCCAATGTAAATATTGCCCAACTCTATCGTGGCGATTTTTATATTCATTTGGGGCAAGCACAGAACAGCCTGAGATTAGGTGGTCTATTGTTTCTTGGTTTTTATCACAAAACCTGCATTTTGGATCCATATTATTATGTATAATATTTGCCTGAAAGTTTCTAGTGAAAAGACTTTGGTCTTGTGCTGCAAGAATAAAGCCTTCAGTTTCAGACTTTAATCCAGATGCACGTAACCATCGATGAGTATTAACTTTGTCAACATTGGATTTATTGGCACGTACTGGATATTGGCCATGCAGAGGTTTGTCTTGCCAGCGCAGTTTCATCTGTTCAAGTTATTATTATTATTGTTATTATTATTATTATTATTATTACTATTATTATTATTTTTATTAATTACGGGTGTGCAAACTCGTAATCATACTCCCATTAGCTCTGTTGTCGCTAATAAGCACTAAGTTAGAACAAATAAATGTATATCTGCGGCATTCCTTACATCAGATTCTTCTGCATAATTTGTACAATAATTAACCAATATATTACACGTAAATAATTGTATATAAGCACATATGCATGGGATGTACGCAATGTCAATATAGAGTTTAAGGAACAGAACTTTAATTTTCTAAATAATACAATGGTTTATTTCACAGATGATTCAATTTGATTTGTTGGTTTAACGGCATACCTACATCCTAATGTCATTAAATGTCGAAATTTAATTTTCTTGAAAGCTTTGAGGTAGTAAAAATATTATATATGTTATTCTGCTTTCACAATTTTAGATTATAGATGTTGACATAATTGCTAGAGTCGGTGTGTTTTATGCTGTAGTTTGTGGAAGTTATATTGCAGAATACAATTTGATTTTAGAAATTATCGGATATTATCTGGATTAATGTCCGGAAAATATTCGTTTCTGTTTGTGGTTTGATTTTTTTTAGTGGAATATCAACGCTTCTATAGGTTATTTAATGTGAAAATCTAAGTATTTTGAACACAGTTTTATGGTTTCACCTTAATAATATTCTGAACGCAATTGTATGCCTTCAACCATGGATAAAATTTATTGTGGTTTATTTCGCTAATATATATATTGTTGAAGTTCTATAATAGAATTGTATTGGTGGTTAAAAACGTATTGTTGGTAATTTTAAAATAAATATGTATTTTTTATATTTTCATAGTGTTTTATTTCTGTTTTGGGGTTCACTATTTGCCCATAGTTGGAACCCTAACAGGTGCTACCACCCCGGGTTAGAGTGAATCTAAGAATAACACCAATTAAGAGGTGGTTTCACACTCATCAATACCTCTAATTGCTCGATCAAAAGCCTTGCTGCCGGATTTAATTTATCGTCATACCCAGGAACTACAGAAGATGAAAATGATAAAAACTTAATTTCAAAATATGACTCAGGGTTAGATTATCTAAATAAGGCATTATTTTTTAAAATAATGATTAAAATTGCTAATCGTTGAAAATTCTGAAAACGTTACCCTCAACGAAGTCGAGATGCCAAGTCAGAATCGATAACATTGCAGATTCTTTGGAATTTGACGAGAAGCTCGAGATGAATAGCAGGAGCACCAGATCAGTTATGGCAACCGTAATCAATGCACGGACGAATTGTAGATTTATAAATGTGCAATACGGATTCTGACGGGAAAGACTTCCTGGCCCGACACAGTAAACCAAACTACTTCGCAATAGATGCAGCTATAGATTCCATGTAGTCGTTTCACTTCAGGTCGCTTGAAAAAGTGAGGCCACGGAGGCGCAGTGTGTGGCTCTCCAGGAGGCTAGCCAATTTCTCTAGGGTAGTTAAAGGAAAGCTTTTGTGTTTTGAAGGCATTATAAATACAAGCCATTTCCTGCCCCAGTTAACCACTGAATGGGCGTTCGTTTCAAAAGCAGAGGCCAGGGTTACTTTATCAGCCTTGACAGATTTCCTATTGAAATTGCAGATATTAAAAAAGAGGAGGTAAAGAAAAGCGAGAAGAAAGGACTAAACATCAACTGCAAGAAGACAGAATATGTAGTTGTCATCAAACGGAACAGCCAGCATGCGAATTATAAATTGGTGATACCAATATTCACTCAGTCAGTTAAGTGGTATGTGATTAGGTGATCATGTTTCGAAAAAGACATGACTTACTATGCAGATGATTATCCCACAGTAGGTTGCCATTCCTTTCGACGGTAGACTGGTTCCCAGCGAAGACTATAGAACCTAGTCTGTCCTGTTATTTTACCCATAACTGGAGGAAAGATACGGATTAATACATTTCTCAAGGGTATTTGCGCGTAAATGAATGCAAAGAATTCAAGTGGAATTCGAACTTTGCTCCCCAAGTTCTCGTTCCGATCCGATATACACTGCACCACAGTGTACATCCAATATTAAACGAGTGAAAAAACTCAGAAATATCTAAAATGTGTTTTAACAAAGAATCCGAAAGCGTATTAGGATTACGAACGATGCCATCGAAAAGTAAAGGCAATGGTACTGAATATCGTATATCAGTCTTTGCTTATGACAGGGAATGTTGGGCCATCTTGGATAGAGGAGAGGCTACAAAAATGTGGTTCTACAGAAGAATGTTGAGAATGAACATATAATCAACAAAGTTTTAAAGAAAATTGAAAAAGAAAAAGCACATTTATACGGAGCATCAAAAGGAGACATTTGAACCTTATAGGATACATAATATGGAACGAGAACTCGGAAAATTTGACACACAGTTGACATACTGATGATAAGAGGGGCAGAGGACAGCAGCGCATGGCCAACGTAACTAGCTTGTGTCAATGGTCGGCAAAACAAGGATTGACAGAGATAGCAAAAAGACAATCTTTACTAAGGGCTACAAAGGATAGGAAATTGTCGAGAGCTATTATTTTTCATTTCCTGAAGGAACACAGTACATAGAAGAATAAGAATAAGAAGAAATTATCAGTTATAATAAATTTAATATAAGAGAGAAAGAAAGGGATAAGCGTTGCTCAGGGTAATTCTGTTCAACACTGTGAGATGCAACACACACCAAAAGATTAACCTGACAATTCGAGTCATGTTCTTAAATAGCCTCGTCAGATCGTGTCTTTTATATAGAAGTCATGAATAGTATCTAACTCGTTCAAAAATTTCTAAATAACCGTTTTCTCTAATCAATGATTAAAAATGGCTTCAAGTGAATGAATCACTTTGGCTTTGAAGAATATTATTCTTCGTTAGATCTTATAGACTGGAGCTACATAATCCGAAAGAACTTAAAGAATACAACAGAAGAAATAACGACTAAAATGGATATCACATGTTACTAGAAGGGAGAATAACGATATAATGAAAATGTTACACTTCCACATTACCTTAAACAAATGGCTAGGAAGGAGACTCCATTTAATAATAGAACGATCTACAACATTTAGTGGACTTGTCTGTTTTCATAAAAAGAGGTTTTAAGAGAAAGATTTAATAAATTTCAACCTACAGTAACGCTAACTGTTCGGTTAATGAAGGCCAAATATTCCCTTATAAGGAAACGGTTAATCTCATCAATTCCATTTCCGACAGTGAAGTCTCCATGTAAACATAATATGCAATACAAAGATGAGTAGGTAAAAATATCTATCTACTAGCAGTATAGCCCGGCGTTGCTCGGGTGTAACGAAAGCTTTAAAACTAATCCATGGTGCTGGAGCTCAGACTCTTTGGACGTTGGCACGAAAGACTAAAAAGCAATAGTTGTTTCCAGTTAAAGCTGAATCGTAGACTGAAAGAAAAATGAATGGATGTAAGTCAAATTTTGATTTCCTGGTATCGATATCAAATAAGTTTTTTTTTGGTCGTAAACTGAATTTTGAAGGCTAAATAAGTCCTCTGAGTAAATGGTATCATGGCTGAGACTAAGAACTACAATTATACCTACTTAGAGCCAAACCCGAAGCAAAAACTAAAATAAAAGGGCTGAAAAAATTCAGACATACAGGCAGATAAACAGACACACACAAACATCTTGCCTTTTATATATATATATATATTATCGATTTTCTGCACTATTGTAAGAACTGCAACCTTGAAACTTCTGAATATCGTTTCTTATGTCCTTGTCTATGAGTGTTTCAAATTTGATTGAAATCGGACTACCCCTTTTATAACCCGATTTTTTCGATTATCGGGGGTACCTCGACACAAAACCTAGCTAAGAACACTCGCAGACGCTTATAGTACAACTGTGTGAATTTTCAAGAAAATCTGTTCAGCCGTTTAGGAGTCTATAGGCAACGGACACACACACACACACACACACACACACACACACACACACACACACACACACACACAGACAAAGTTCCATTTATAAATAAGTTTAGATCTATCTATCTATCTATCTATCTATCTATCTATCTATCTATCTATCTATCTATCGCATGATATTAAAGTCCAGTACCCTTGGGAACAGGTTACTGCCGGACCGAAGAAATGCCGTATGACAGAAATGAGAATAAAACCACTCTATGTAAACACAGTCCTGCTGCCAGAACTATATATATATATATATATTGCTCTGTTATCAAATGTAGAACAAAGATTAAAACAGAAAATAAAACAATAATTAATGCTTCCAAATATATATGTATAGTGTTGAGTTGTGATGATGCTTACTGCGAAGATTGCTGTTTTTTCAGTGGTTTACTGATAAAAAGATATTTTGGCGAACAGCTTTTTTGTAAAGTGCTCAAAATCGAGATAGGGGTAGAGCCTTGTTAGGATTGATGCAGAGAAATTTGTCACTTAACTGAGCAGAGTCATGCTGACTTCAAAGTTTCATGAAGGCATTATTGTGATGTCTTCATTCCTCACGGCTTTTTTCTTTGTCTGGTATATATATATATATATATATATATATATATGTCAGATGAAATAAATTGCAAACATTATACTCACGAATAATCACCCAAATACTTTCAACCTCTTTCCGAAAAAAAATGCACAGTAATTTTTAGCAACACAGTTTTCTGGTTACATTTGTTACCATAACTCACACCCCTCAAGATGATCTCAGAAAGAGGCTGAAAGTACTCGGGTACCTTGAGAAATTAATGAAAATAACATCTGTCAACGTTACACCTAATTTCTGATATCTTCTGATTGTAATACGCGAAAGATTATCCGTGAGTATGAACGGATTTTATTAAAAATAAGCAAGCATAATGTTTGCATTTTATTTAATCTGACATGTTTAAAAGAAAATTTACTGCCTATATATATATATATAAGTAAAAAGTTTTTCTTTTTAACTGATTCATGCCGACTTCGAGGTTTCATAAAGACACCGTTATGATGCTCTCCCTTGTCAAGGCTGTTTAAGTGAGAACATTATAAAGATGTTCTCATGAAACTTCGAAGTCGGTATGAACCTGCTCAGCTAAAGCGACAAATTCTTTGCACTAAAACTATCGATGCTATCTCCACTCCGATATCGAGCACTTTATGATAAAAAAACCTTCTTGCTAAAGTTTCTTTTATCAGTAAAACTATTGAAAAAGCAACAATCTTAGCAACAAAAACTGCCACAACTCAACAATACATATATATATATATGTCGTAGCTCAAAGAACAAATGTTGGTTGATTAGATAAAATGCCGGACCATCACGTTGTGCCAGGTTAACGATACCCGACTTTACTGACATGCAAATTTTCTCTTACCATATCTGTGAATCTAAAAAGTATCGCATCATAAAACTAACTTATTTGTAACTGGATGTTTTGTTCAGAAGTGAGCAATATTGAAAATCTTCACGTGACCTCTCTAATTCTCTTGCGTTTTCGTTACCAAATGTACTCAACACGTGATTGGTCTGTTTGTCACTTTCTTGTAAATGTCTGACTCATTGGAGGAAAACGTTTCGCGTGTCTTGCGTTCGAACCGCGTACAGGTTGTAAAAGCCTTGTTTGTTTTTTCCCATAATAATAAATGTTGGTACTGACGGAGATATTAACGTTTTCAAAATTCCGATGCGAATGGAGCCATTACGAAGAAGAGCGTGCAAAGCCTCGTCTTCGCCTTGCCCAAAGGAGAGCAGTACTTGGCGGCGTGACTAGTGAAGTTTTGGAAGTATTTGAAAAACGAACAAAAAATGGCAAATCAGACTGGTTGGTTGATTTAATTGGAGTAGATAGACTGAACTATCGCCCGGTTCACACTCCACCCACGTCTATTGAACAGGTGTAGATGCTCATCCCTTGTTCCCTGTTTAGGATGTGGTTTCCGGTTTTCTCTTTTCCAATCTTTTACTCTTTTCCATTCTTTTACTCTTTTTTTTTCTCAATTGGAGTAGATAGACTAAACTATCGCCCGGTTCACACTCCATCCACGTCTATTGAACAGGTGTAGAGGCTCATCCCTTGTTCCCTGTTTAGGAAGGGGTTTCCGGTTTTCTCTTTTCCAATCTTTTACTCTTTTCCATTCTTTTACTCTTTTTTTTTTTCTCAATTGGAGTAGATAGAATAAACTATCGCCCGGTTCACACTCCACCCACGTCTATTGAACAGGTGTAGAGGCTCATCCCTTGTTCCCTGTTTAGGATGTGCTTTCCGGCTTTCTCTTTGCCAATCTTTTCACTCTTACGTAGCCCCCTGCACACCAGTGGCCTTTCCGCCTTGCTCGGGGTGATATGATTGATTAAAAAAAAAATTCATGATATGTCGAACCTTGATGGATCATATATTATCGAATTTGGTATGAGACAATATGTGAGAATCAAACTCAGAACTCTTTAACAACCAGAATATCTTCGCTAACCATTAACCCACACCAATTGCTGGTTGGTTTATTTTATGACATGTCAAGCCATGGTGAGCTATTTATTGTTGCATGATATATGGAGCACCCAATTATGATTAAACTTAATACTCAGTAGAAATGACCAACCAGACCATTCTCGTTAACTATTACTCCACGCCAATTGTTGGTTGGTTGATTTTACGGCATGCTAACTCCTATAAGGTTATTTAATGTTAAACTTTGTAAGGGCATCCAGTGAGAATATAATTCAATTCTCGGTAACATTGGTCAACCAGACTAGCCTAGCTGACGATTATCCCGCACTGAGGCGCCACTGTTGTGTGAACGTCTGTGTAATACAAGACTAAATGCGTGCGTAGATCGGAAGGCAGTTCCTCGCTGCATCGAAAAAGGAAAGAGTAGCATTCAAATATAAAGTCGCATACTTAAAATATACAGCAATTATTGATAAAGCCAAATAAACTGTGCTCCGAACAAAACATCTGCAAATAGACTTGAGGAGCGCAGAACAAGTGCTAAGAGATTAATTTGAATTCTAAGAAGACGTACGCACTTTGATGAGTAACATAAATGAAAACACGTGCGCTGACGAGGGGAGAGAGTGAAATGTTAGGGAACAAGGAACGGTGGGAGGTAAGGGGCGCCAACCGATTGACTGATTTCGAGGGAGCGGGGAGGGAGGGATAAAAAAAAGCAGTGGGGTGCAGAGAAAGAAGAAATGAAATGTGGTGGGTAAGTAAAAACGAGAAGAAGAAAGCGCGGAGTAAGAAAGGGGGAAGTGAACGTAAGAAAGAGAGGAGGAGGAGGAGAAATAAAGAAACGAAAGAAAAGAAAAAGAAAGAAAGAAAGAAAGAAAACGAAAAAAGGAAGAAGAAAGAAAGAAAAAAGAAAGAAAAATTAGTTAAAAGCAAAAGCACAAAAAACAGAACACAAATAAAAAAAAGAATTTTCAAACAGAAAAATATAGAAAAAGAAAAGAGAAGAGGAAGAAAAAAAGAGAAAAGGCGCGAGAGAAAAAGGGGGAAAGAAAATGCGATTGGGATAAAGAGGAACAGTTGAATGAAATAAAGTGCTAAAAAAAAAGGTGAACAAATAGTGAACAGGAACAACAGTAGTAATTATAATAATGGTGAATAATAATAATAATAATAATAATAATAATAATAATAATTATTATTATTATTATTATTATTATTATTATTATTATTATTATTATAATTATAATTAACTGTCCACATGTCAGGAGTTTTCATACCCGGAAAAAAGAAAGAAAGAAAAAAGAAAGAAAGAAAGAAAGATGACATTAAAATGAAGATAAGAAATGAAAAAAAAGTAGCAAATAGTGAAGAAGAAGAAGAAGAAGAAGAAGAAGAAGAAGAAGAAGAAGAAGAAGAAGAAGAAGAAGAAGAAGTGGTGGGAGGAGGTGGAGAAGTGTAAAAAAAGAAGAAATGTTGGAGAGGGGGAGAAAAGATAAAGAACAACAATAATTTGCATAAAGAGGGAGAGAAATGAAAATACAATAAAGAAGAAGAAAATACTCAAGAAGAAGAAGAAGAAGAAGAAGAAGAAGAAGAAGAAGAAGAAACTGATAAGTGTCATCAAAGACTTTCTAGATGAAAAGAGAATTATTTGTCGGGATTTTCAAAAGCCGCTCAAGGGCGAAAGAGGTTGACCAAAGCGCATCATGCTGGGTCATTGTCGTATCAGAAAGAAGTTGGTGGGGACATCCTTGAAGTCTGCTTCCCTTGTGAAAATTCAAACTGAGGTCATGTTTAACCCCATTATAAAATGAGATAGCTGAGCATATGCAGGTACTTACACCAACTGGAGCAACACAGTCTTCTTCTTCTCCTCTTATTTTGTCTCGTGCTCAGCTAAACTTAGTAAATGCCAAGACAACTAAACATGCCAACTAACACGTTTTTAAGTTTTTTATTTTGTAAAACTCTTTCTCAAAACACACACACACAGAGAGAGAGAGAGAGAGAGAGAGAGAGAGAGAGAGAGAGAGAAACGCACGCACACACACACACGCACACCTACATACAGAAACACTGAAATGTTATCGGCCCTCACCAAAAACGTTTTCTGCAGGAAAAAATCTTGTGTATATAGTTTATGATATTATGTGGGATATTTAAAAACCACAGGAATTAAAAAATGTAAGTAAATTAAAAGAAATCGGCTGAGCTCTGCGTCTAGACACGTGAAACGCCAAAAAATATTGAAAATTTCACCTTTGACAACTTCAGCGTTTCCATAAATATCAGCGCCGTTTAAGACATTTTTTAAAATCAAATTCATCTAAGCAAGGAAATAAAGCCGCTAAAACACAAGGGCTTACTTACTGTGAAAGAATAAGAAAACAAGGAAACACTAATGCGCAAGAAAAGTAATCAGGATGACGGTAGATAACGTCTGAAGTTGAATTTAAACTTTTGATCAATGTTGACGGAGAAGCAAAAAGCGGGAAGAGAGTTTCACAAGCGATAAGTGTCAGAAAAGAAACTCTTAACATGTGACAACACTATTGTAAGCATGGATAAATAGTAGACGTATGAATAAGTGAGATAGATTCTGGAGAGAAAAATTGGAGAGTCTTCTTTGAATTTTATCAAGAATCTCTATATGTATAGCAGAAGCACCCGGCCATATGTGACAGCAATATTCAAGGCATAGATGAATGGTAGACTTATAAATATTTAAGATAGATTCTGGTTAGAAACATTGTAGATTCTTCTTTGGATTTTATCAAGAATCTCTAAATATATAGCAGAAGCACCAGGCCATATGTGACGATAATATTTAAGGCATGGATGAATGTTAGATATGAATATGTAAGATAGATTCTGGAAAAAAACATTGTAGATTTTGCGATGGATTTTATCGAGTGAATGGAATCATTATAGTGTTTTCACTACACACCAGCCGAAAATGTTAGCCCGAGAAATTCGCCACCAGTCACTCTCCTGGGTTTTATTATTAGCTATGCTGATGCAAGGCAGAAATGGATCTCTCAGGTCATTATTAGATGGCAGTTTTGTTTGGTATGTGTTAAAATTAACAAGCTATTCCTTGCACTAGTTAACAACGTATTTTAGGTCATTTCTTTTTAGATAAACTGCCAGTTTGACCTTATTATCACTGGTTCTCGCGTGATAAACGAAATTAAGCATCGTTGATCCTGGTCAGTATTCTGTATTTTCTGAGTGAAACCAAGAAACACTGATATATCTTTTGTGTTCTCGTGTGATCAAAACGGAATAATCCATTATGTGTGGTAAATTCCGGTTGAGAAACAACACAAAATAATAAATAACAAAAACAGATATGGAGATAGAAAATGTAAGTTATATTGAACAAAAATATACAAACTGGAACACGGGTTAGTCAATTCAGGAATACAGTTTTGTAGTGAAATAGTATGTCCGGGTAATGAGTCTATATCCAAACAACTCCAACTCTCTCTGCAGCAACTTACTGACCAACTGACTCCTTATTAAACTCTCTCTCCAACTGCTCTTTACAACTAAAGTATTTAGTTGTCCTTTCCATTTAAGGCAACATGTGGCACAAGGCCAATTTTATGTGGGTTTTCTGGACCATATAACCCGGCAAAATATATATGTCTATTGTTCCCCAGTCGTGACTCTACACTTCGGCGAAGCAACGACTGGGTTAATGCTCTTCACCCGATAGCAGTGAGCTGACAGTGACAATGGCATTTGCAACACTTTACAACAACAGTATTATTTGGCTTTCCCATTTTAGGCAACATGTGGCACAAGGCCATTTATTTGTGTCTCTTCCGGGCTATATAGCAGGGCCAAAAATATCTGTCTATTGTTCCCCAGACGTGACTCTACACATCAGCGGAGCCACGACTGGGTTAATGTTCGCCGCCCGAAGGCAGAGAGCGCTCTCCGCCCGGAGGCAGAGTGCTGACTGTGACATTGATAGCTGCAATTCTTTACAACTGCATTATTTAGTTGTCCCTCCCACTAAAGGCAACATGTGACACATGGTCAGTTATAAGTGGGTTTTCCGGGCTATATGGCCCGGCCAAAAATGGCTGTATATTTTTCCCCAGTCGTGATTCTACCTTTCGTCGGAACCACGACTGGGTTAGTGCTCTTTGCTCGGAAGCAGAGAGCGCCCTCTACCCGAAGGCAGAGTGCTGACAGTGAGAAAGGTAGTGTTTTACAACCATATTTAGTTGTCCCTCCCAGTAAGAGCAACATGTGACACATGGTCAGTTTAAAACTGGGATTTCCGGGCTATATGGCCCGGCCAAAAAATGTCTGTCTATTTTTGCCCAGTCGTGCTTCTACCCTTCGGCGGAACCACGACTGGGTTAGTGCTCTTTGCTCGGAAGCAGGGAGCGCCATCTACTCGAAGGCAGAGTGCTGACAGTGAGAAAGGTAGTGTTTTACAACTACATTATTTAGCTGTCCCTCCCAGTAAGAGCAACATGTGACACATGGTCAGTTTAAAACTGGGATTTCCGGGCTATATGGCCCGGCCAAAAAATGTCTGTCTATTTTTGCCCAGTCATGCTTCTACCCTTCGGCGGAACCACGACTGGGTTATTGCTCTCTGCTCGGAAGCAGAGAGCGCTCTCTACCCGAAGGCAGAGTGCTGACAGTGAGAAAGGTTGTCTCTATATGCAGGATTATATGTACACATCGGGAGAGTCCATTATTCCATAAAAATGGGGAAATCCTACAACATTATGTATGAGACATTAACAGGACAGGTTAAAAATCTTTTTCTTTTTTCATCTCTGGTATCTCTTCTGTCGGGCAAATTAACAAATCAGAGTGATTAGGAGATAAAGCACAATTATTATATGATAGTCTCACATATATTCATATATATATATATGTATATTCAGTCAGTTAATGGCCATATGTTATACACGTTTGGGTGATCATGTCTCGAAAGAGACATGACTGACTTGGTAGAAGATAATCCCGCAGTAGGTTGCCATTACTTTCTGCGTTAGACTAGTTGCAAACCAAGGCTGTAGAACCCAATCAGTTTTGCTATTTAGCCCATAGCTGGAAAACAGAGACGGATTAATACCTTTCTCAATGGTATTTGCGCAAAAGTGAATGCAACGAATTCAACTGGAATTCGAACTCGGCTCTCCGATTTCTCGTTCCGAGCCGATATCCCTCCAGTAATTGGTTAAATAGCAGGACAGATTGGGTTCTATAGACTTTGTTGGCAACCAGTTTACCGCTGAAAGTAATGGCCACCTACTGCGGGAAAATATTCTACCCAGTCAGTCATGTCCCTGAGACATGTTCAACCCAGCATGTTTCATGTATGATACTTGACTGAAAATTTAGAAAAAAATGTGGAATTGCCGTATTTTAACCAAACGTTATTTGGTTTGCTTTGGCCCAGATACTACTGCAAAAACAGCGCTCAATGTAGTATAAACAGAGCTATTAATTATATTATAAATATGTATATTAATCTAGGATGTGCGTTGTGGTGCAGTGGATATCTGCTCGGGACGAGAAATCGGGGAGCCGAGTTCGAATTCCAGCTGAATTCATTGTATTCACTTACGCGCAAATACCCTTGGGAAAAGTATTAATCCGTATCTTCCTTCCAGTTATGGGTTAAATAACAGGGCAGATTGGGCTCTATAGCCTTGGCTGGCAACCAGTCTACCGCAGAAAGCAATGGCAACCTACTGCGGAATAATCTTCTGCCCAGTCAGTCATGTCTCTTTCGAGACATGATCGCCCAAGCGTGTTTCACGTAGGCACTTAACTGATATTAATCTACGTCGATGGTACGAATCGGAGTTTCATGCACTATGCAATCATCAGGTGCATTATACTATGTATATTTCTTTTTTAGTTTTTGGTTATCTGAGGTTATATTCGAATAAATTAAAATTATATTTACTGGCAATGTCATAAATTGAAGTGAATTCGTCTCCTCTTTACGTACGTATCTACTTTTTCCAAGTATATTAACCATCGTCTGATTTAAAGATGTAAATGCAACCCCAATCACCATCTTTTGTCTTTTTGAACCCGGTTTCTTTCTTTGACCTTACTCACCCCCACCCCCATTCTCAGTCGTCTTTCACTTTGACTACCCGTGACCGCTTGCATTCTAGTGGCATTATTACCTTGCTTGGGGTGAAATGATTAAAATAAAAATTGCATCCAACAACATCATTCTCATCATCTTCACCAGGACCAAGGTTTGTCATAGGGATTCTGCTCTTGACCAATTTCTTCCATATGTCATGGTCACTCGCCAATGTCTGAGTTTATCTCTGCAGGATCATTCAGTGAACCCAGTAACATTGTCAGCCCATTTTCGTCCTGTCTGTCTTATATGTCTAAGACGAAACCTTGTAGAATGGCAGTTGAAAAAAATATTGGCTCTCATGATGTATCCATACCGTTTCACATTTCTCTTCTTCGTGAATATGAGATTTTAAGATGGGCCTGTTTCTTGTTTGATTGTGTCTCCTACTGATGCAGTCTACGTAGGAGATGCTGGGGTGTCTTCTGTAGCATCTGGTTTCTAATGATTGGATTCTTCACTGTAATTCTGTCATTAATATCCAAGATTTGTATACATACAAAAAGACTGAGAAGGTCGGTGCGTGCCTGACCTTTGGTTTCAGTTTGGTGTTCTTATCTTTCTAGATCATTCTTAGTTTTGTGATTGCTGGTATTATTTGTGCTTAACTTTTGTGGGGCCCACTTCACTGATAATTAAGTCAAGAAATTTGAATTGGTTTCTTGGTTGAAGCCCTGTCTCATTGTTTATCAGCAAGAAGATTGTTGATCACCTCATAGGAAGACTCTGGGGAGCGACAAGTAGTACAGATTTCGATTGGCGCAGTCCACTGCTGATAGCATCACGGAATCAGTGAAGCACTAGAAAAAAAATCCATGATACGGACGAACGCGTAAGTTTTTAAAAGGTTTTTGACAAGGTATATCATAGGAGGGTTACTGCACTCTCAAGTTATAGAATCACTAGAAGTGTTTTCTCACATATCAAGTCCTTCCGAACTCGTCGTTCCTTGAAGGTAGTTGTTAACGGCCTAAATAATCAACGCAAGCAGTCTCTAAGTTTCGCCTTTCAATCTAATCCTCTTCTACTTTTTATAAATGATATGCCTAAGGTAATTTATACTAGTTGCAATAAAAAGGAGTCCTGGTTATGACGATAAGCCACACCCAACTGCAAAGAAAACCTATAACTTTGAGGAGCATAGAATCACCCCTTAATTATTGCTGTTTCCGGGTTCACCCTGACCCGGGGAGGTAGCACCTGTTAAGGGGGTCGTAGTTATGGGCAAATACTGAACACCCAAACAAAAACAAAATAAAAAGCACAATAAAAGTGAAAAAATTTAATTTTATAAAAAAAATCAACAATATATAAAAATGATAAAAAATACATTAAAAAGATCCAACAAAATATTTTATATTAATTACAAGTCGTACATTATAGAATAAAATAACCAGGAATACATTTTATAGTAAAATCACCAGCAATACATTTTAAGAAAAATAACAAGTAATACATTTTTAATAAAATTACCAACAATATATTTTCAATCAAAATAACCAGCAATATTTTTATAGTAAAATCAGAAATAATAAATTCTAGTGCAAAATAACCAGGAATAGATTTTATATCAACATTACTAGCAAAAATTTAAAACAAAGTTGCCAACAAAATATTTTAAAGCAAAACAACCGACAAAACATTTCATAATAAAATTACCTGCAATACATTTTAAAGCATAATAATCAACAACGCATTTTCAACAAATTTACCAACAAAATATTTTAAAGCAAAGTAACCTACAATACATTTTATCGTAAAATTACCAGCAATGCATTTTAAAGAAAATGACCAACAATATATTTTAAACAAAGTTACCAACATAACATTTTAAAGCAAAATAACAAACAATACACTTTAAAGAAAGTAACCAACAAAACATATTAAAGCAAAACAAATAACAATACATTTAATAGTAACATTCACAGCAATAAATTTTTAAGCAAAATTACCAACAATACGTTTTGTAATAAAATTACTAACAAAACATTTTAAAGCAAAATAGCCAACAATAAATTATATACTGAAATATAGCGACAATACATTTCAAGTAAGTACCCACAATATATTTTAATGTAAAATAACCAGCAATACATTTATAGAAAAATCACCAACAATACATTTATTGCAAAATAAATTTTATATTAAATGAAAACAATAAATTTTACAGGCTAAAAAGCAAACAATACATTTTATAATACAATTGCCATTAATACATTTTTAAAGAAAATAACCAAAAATACATTTATAGAAACATCACCAACAATACATTCAGTGCAAAACAAATTATATATTAATGAAAACAAGTTTTAAATCAAAATAACCAAAATCGAATTTTATAATAAATTTATCAACAATACATAAATAAGCATAATAACCAACAACACATTTTATACTAAAATTACCAACAAAACATTTTAAAGCTAAACAATCACAAATACATTTTATAAAAAATTACCAGCAATACATTTTAAAGTAATATAACCAGCAATAGATTTTATAGTAAAATGACTTATAATCAATCTTAAAGCAAGATAACCAAAAATATATTTTATAGCAAAGTTAACAACCACATAATCTAAAGCAAAATAACCAACAATAAATTTTAAAGCAAAATAACCAACAATACATTTTATAGTAAAGTTACCAACCACACATTTTGTAGCCAATAATATATTTTATAGAAAAATGAACACAAAACAAAAAATAATAAAATTACCAGTATTACAGTATTTACATTATTTGAACTATTGTCCTCGTCTTTGTTACAATTTGTACAACGTTTCGTTGTCTTCAGGTGCTAGGAATTTCGAACCGAACCCTTTATTACAATTATTGTGGTATATCATTCTCATTCCTTGCGTAGTAGTAATGCCACGATGGGAACTCATGAGTTATCTCCCTCTAACCTTGCAAGTTACTTGTTCCCCACTGCTGTAGCCTGGTATTGAACTCACAATTCTAAAAGTCAAGTCAGGAACTAACCAACATCTATACTCACTGAGCCATTTGTCCTTAAAGGACAAGAACAAAAGTTTGGGGGACTTTTAAACCCAATGTCCAGTAATCCTTTTTTACCAGAATCAATATTGCAATATGAACTCTGGTAAAAAAGACCAAAACGTCGTACAACGACCGAAACCTCGTACAGATGGCAATAAAGATGAGGACAATAGTCCGAATAATGTAAATACTGTAAATACTACCTCATCTAAGAAATATAGACAAATACCAGCAATGCATTTGAAATTAAAATAACCGACATTACATTTTATAGTAATATCACCAACAATATATTTTAAAACAAAATAACCAACAATACATTTAATAGTCAAACACAAAAAATACATTTTAGAGCAAAATAACAAGCAATATATTTTATCGTAAAATTACCTGCAATATATCTTAAAGCACAATAACCAACATTTTATAGTAAAGTTCTTCTTCTATGTGCCTTGTCCCTTCAGGACGTAGGCGATCATGGCCTTCCACTTTTCCCTATCCCTGGTGGCTCTGAGCACGCCTTCTCCTGTTACACCATGCAATCCTCGCTCCCTCATCCACCTGATTAGATCCTTCAAATATGTTATCCATTGCTTTCCCCATCTCTTTTCTCCTCTATCTGGCCTGTTAGTATCAGATTCTCCAAGCCCTTCTTCCTCATTGCGTGTCCCAGGAACTTCAGCTGTCTCTTCCTGATGCTCAGTATTAATTTCCTTTCTGTTTCCATCATTTCCAAGACCTCATCATTGCTCCCATGCTCGATCCATGACATTCGCAGTAAAGTTACCAACAGTATATTTAAAGCAAAATAACCAGCAATACATTTGATAGTAAAATGACCAGCAGTACATTTTAAAGTAAAATATCCGGGAATATATTTTTTAGTAAACTTACTAGCAATGAATTTTTAAGCTCAATAGACAGGACTATATCTAATTATAAAATCATTAGCAATATATTTTAAAGCAAAATAACCAGATACATTTTATCGTAACATTACCAGCAATATATGTTAAAGCAAAATATCTATCAATACATTTTATGTTAAACTTACCAGCAACACATTTTAAAGCAAATTTTTCCAGGAATACATTTTATTGTAAATTTACCAGCAATGAACTATAAAGCAAACTAATGAAAAATATATTTTATAGAAAAGTTAGCAGCAATATATTTATTGTAGATCCCGGGAAAGGGACCCGCACAAATAAATGAACAACGACCAGTAATTGAGATAGAAAATAAGTGTATTAACGTAAGGATACAGACTTGAATGAAGATAAATACTCCGGGAATGCGGGTTAGTAAAAATATATGTACAAATCTCTGGAAGTGAAGCCGTAGTATACTGAGTATGTCTGCGTCGGAAGCTGACGGGTAGTGCATAATAAACTTCTCGATGAGTGGAGCACAGAGCTACTATGAGCTACTGTGTACTGACTGCTAATCTCTCTCTGGACTCTCGTATTCTCCGGTTAACTCTTTGTGAAAACGCGGTATTCAGTATTTATTTACCCCCCACTAGGGAAAAATGTGGCACAAGGCCTTTTTAACGCGGGTTCTCCGGGCCATATAGCCCAGTCAAAAATATGTCTAATTTTGCCCAGTCGTGACTCTACCTTTCGGCGGAGCCACAACTGGGCTAATACTCTCCGCTCGGAGACAGAGAGATTGACAGTGTCAAAAGAAATACTGCGAGAAAACGCAATATTCTGTATTTATTTAACAACTAAGGCAAAATATGGCAGAAGACCTTTTTAACGTGGGTTCTCCGAGCCATATAGTCCAGCCAAAAATATCTGTCTAGTTTTACCCAGTCATGACTCTACCCTTCGGCGGAGTCACGACTGGGTTAATACTCTCCACCCGGAGAGAGATTGACAGTGTCCAAGGAATTGCCGCGAGAAAACGCGATATTCTGGTATTTATCTGCCTTTCCACTAGGGCAAAATGTGGTATAAGGCACTTTTTACGTGTGACCTTCAGGCCATATAGCCCAGCCAAAAATAGCTGTCTAATTTTGCCCAGTCGTGACTCTACCCTTCTACAACTGGGTTAATCCTCTCCGCCCGAAAGCAGAGAGCTGACTGTGTCAGTGGAATTTTCGCGTGAAAATGCGGCATTCTCCCGCCTCGCTTCTATAGCAGTAGTATAAGTATACTCTGGACGAGTCCATCTTTATGAAAAGGGAGAACCCCACAACAATATTTTAAAGCAAAATTTCAAGCAAAACAAATTAGCAAATCATCCCGTATAAGTATACTCTGGACGAGTCCATCTTTATGAAAAGGGAGAACCCCACAACAATATTTTAAAGCAAAATTTCAAGCAAAACAAATTAGCTAATCATCCCGGAATTCATATTACAGTAAACTTTCCAGCAATATAGCGGGTGTAACAGCAAAATTGTCAATGTCATAAAATGCTTATTATCACTAAAACTACAAAGCTAATCCTTTTGATTTTTTGCAGGTGCATGAATAACATCTTAAGAAAGACAGGATTATTATTTATCCAAAATCCTTGCATTAATATTTATGTTATTAGACCAGAAACAAAAACCTTTTAATGAAATGTGTGCCTGCTACATCATGATTCCCCAACTGACCACTGTCGACAGAGAAAAGATCGTCCAAGTCTCCAAAAATGGCACTAGCATTCAATCTCTGACTTCCATCTTCAAAGTTCATCCAAGAAATATCAATAGAACCTTGGATAAGTCCCGGGAAAGTGGAACAGTTGAAAGAAAGGCTGGACCAGGAGGTCACAACAGAAAAAGGGATCGTTACTTCAATCTGGAACTGAAAAGGTCAATAAGAAATGTTCCAACTCAATCAATAAGAGGCTTGGCTCGTGACAGAAGAGTATCAACAATGACAGTCCAAAGGGCAATCAAAGAAAACCTGAAAAGAAATCGTACGTTAGACCAGTGAGGCACCTTGTTACCCCTGGACAGAAAGTGAGGAGATTCGATAGGGCAAAAACTCTACTGAGTAAAGTAAAACATGGTGCACGGACGAAAGGAATTTCATGCATGATGCGTATTCAAACCGACGAAACAGTCATGTTCTTGCCTCCGATCGTCCTGAAAAAATTGCTCTTTTTAAGAGCAAAATACAAAAATGTCCTTTGCCTGCGTAGCATCAGATGGCAAAAAAATGCCAGTAACGATGTTTAACAATGCCGAAAGACTCACTGGAGCTCGTTACATTCAAGTTTGGGAAGATGTTAAACCCTGGATTCTTTCTCAATATCTTGAAGAAGTTGACTGGACAAGACCCAACAAAATCAAAAAGAATTCAAGTTCACTTTCCAGCAGGATGGAGCCTCTTGTCACACAAGCCGAATTGCTCAAAAGTTTCTCAAGGATGAGTTTGGGAACAGGTTTTGTGATAAAGACACTTGGCCCCCTTATTCATCTGATTTGAATCCATTAGATTATAGTATCTAGAACAAAATGGTTAGAAAAGCTTTTAAGAAGCCCCACAACACTCTTGAAGCCCGTAAAAATTCCATCAAACAGACATAGGAGGAATACATCACGGAAGAATTCATTAAGAAAGCTTGTGGTGCATCCCGAAATAGAGTGTAGGAAGTTATTGCAAAGAAGGTTAGCAACTCTTGAAGCTTAACACTTTTTGTTCTTGCAATGATTTTTGTGGCTTTTATTATTTTGATTTAAGCCTTATTGAATTTTTCTAACAGTTGTTTGATATCTTTTTATGTTAGATTAATAAATTTACTGACAATTTTGGTTTAAATAATATTCTTCATCATTTATCCTGTTAGACTAATAATGATTTCGACCCTTTTCTTGCCCAAAATAGAGAATGAGAGCACTGCAAAACACTGATGAAATTTCTTCAAAGTTCCTCAATAAGTTGCCAAAATACAAAGGCTTAAAGAATGTTAAGAAAGTGACATTTTTGTTGTTACACCCAGTATTTTAAAGGAAAATAACCGGAATTACATTTTATATTAAATTTACCAGGAATACATTTTAAAGAAAATAATCAACAATATATTTTTTACCAATGATACATATTAAAGCATAATAACCAGGAATACACTTTATATTAAAATTTGCAATAATAGATTTTACAGAAAAATAACCATCAATACATTTTATAACATTTCAAGCAATACATTTGAAAGCGAAATAACCAGGAATATATTATATAGTAAAATTACAAGCAATATAATTTAAAAGAAAATGAACAACAATACATTTAGTGATAAAATTCCAGTCATTTTATTAAAGCAAAATACCCAATAATACATTTTATAGTAAAATTACCTGCAATAGATTTTGAGGAAAAAGAACCAGAAATACATTTAATACTTTTTCATGCAAAATAACCAGGAATATATTTCATAGTGAAATTACCAGCAATACATTTTAAAGGAAAATAAACAGAAATATATTTCAATTACTAGCAATATATTTTAAAGAAAAATGACAAGGAATATATTTTATTGTAAAATCACCAGCAATATATTTTAAAGCACAATAAAAAAAAAAACCTTTTACTGTAAAATTTAAAATAACCATTTTAAAGCAAAATAACCAAGAATACATATTATAGTAAAATTGCCAGGAATACATTTTAAAGCACAATAACCAAAGATACATTTCAAAGTAAACTTACCTGCAATATATTATCAATAAAAATAACCAGTAACATACTTTAAAGTAAATTTACCAAGAATACATTTTAAATCAAGATGAAAACAATATATTTTTCGTGAAATTACTAGAAAATTATTTTAAAGCAAAATAATTAGGAATATATTTTCTAGGAAAAATACCAAGAATACATATTTTGTAAAATTACCAGTAATCTATTTTAAAGCTAAATAACCAGGAGTGCATCTTTTAGAAAAATATCAGGAATACATTCCAAAGTAAAACAGCCTGAAATATATATTATAGTAAAATTACCTGCAATATATTTTAAAGCAAAATAAGTAGCACTACATTTTATAGTAAAATTACTAATTACACATTTTAAAGCAAAATAACCAGGAATACATTTTATAGTAAAATTACCAGAAAAACCTTTCAAAGGAAAATAACCATCAATACTTTTCATAGTAAAATTATGAACAATACATTTTGTCTGTAGTTGAACGTATACAATTTTGTTCAAAATATATTTAGATGAAGCCATAAAATTGTGTTCAGATTATTTTGATGTCGGTATTAAATAAGCGAAAGAGGTTAATATGCCGCTAATGAAACCATCCAACCAACTAACCATTAAAGAAGAATGACAAGGTACTGCGATTATGCTTTTTATTCAATTTATTTTGTGATCGTATAAATGTTTTTTTTACATAGACATAATGCATTTAAAAATTGTCTGACTGATCTGTATCCATTAAGACATATCATTGTACAAAAGTAAAACTCGTATTAAATAAATATCTTTCACCATAGTGTTCGTAAAATATTTAATATACGTATAAAATAATAAATAAATTGCAAAGATATTTGATAAATGCTTTCCCAGTGCAGTCTAGCTCCGTGAAACCGTTAACGTATGATGTCAATAATACGATATAAATATATTTGAAGGTTTTGGGTATTTTTTTTTTTTTTTTACTAATGTTCATTCTATACAAGGCCTAATGTCTGCTCAAGATAGAGGTTGCTGTGTTCGGGCATGAAGGTGGTATGGAAATGTGGGAAGGTTAACGTTTAACCTGAGACTTAAAAGATGGACATTGTTGCTGTCGAGAAAGTATTCTGCATGAATTCAGTTCCAAAGCAGCAGTTCTAGAGAAGACATTATCTGAGTGGAACTTATTCCTTACTAATGGAATACAAGGAGAATGAGGGTGGTTTGTATCGACGTACGCAGCTGGGAGTGTTAGAGGTTGGGAAAGTATTGAATGCAGCTGTTTTTTTTTTTTTACATCAAATTAATTTAAATTCAAGCGTTCGCCCAAAATTCCAACAACAAAAATAAAAACCTGTCTTGCTCACTTATAAAACCCAAGTCTTGATAATTACAGAGAAATTATTAGTTCTTAATTTTAACTATGAATCTTGTTTGCAGCACTGCATTTTTTTGTTTTGTTTTTAATGAGTGGGTATATTTTGGGAGGGGGGCGCCAGGTAAATTAAATCTGACAGAATGATAGAATAATAACCGCCTACACACACACACACACACACACACACACACACACACACACACACACACACACACACACACACACACACACATTGAGCACTCTGGAAGAATGGTAGACTTTGAAAAACAGTAGCTACTCTGGCATTTACGCATCATTCATTCAGCAATGAATGAGAACACTCTGAGCTATTGGGCGTATATAATGACAATATACACGCTAAAAGTCTGGCTCCTTCTACCGAGAACCCGTAGCTCAGAGGTAGAATCGCCGATTGACACCAATTATCTTAAACCTTAGGTATCGTTTTTTTTTTTAATTATTTTGGATGTACCTATTTTTCAGTGAAAGTCTGTAAATTTGAGTCATATGTAGTTTCCATTTCGAGAATTGTAATAGATAATGTATCGTCCTAACTACGACGCACACGTGGCAGTTAAATGTGGTACCCTGGCATATAATAGCTAGCTAGCGATATAAGGTTGAATTATAAATAATTTCCGTTTTTGGAACCAGTTTCTAATGGCTAATGTATTATCTTAATAGCTAATCATGCGTGGCAGTTATGAATAAATTTTGAATACACAAACAGATGACAATGTTCAGCGCAAAAGGCAGTGAATTTAGAAGAATAAATCTTCTCAGCCGACCCCTACAGCTAAGCTCCATTGAAGAAAGGTAATGATGTATGAGTGGTGGTATCGTTTCCCTGTTATTCTTTTAGGTTTCTTAACGCACAATAAAACACTAAATGTACATTTACATGCACAGCAGCTGCAACGTATCCATAAAATTTTGGTCGGAAAGCGTTCTGCGATCGTTAGTAGTAAAATGTTGCTCTCCCCCTATGACAAAACGTGACCGCGTACAGCAAAAATAAGATGGGGAAAACATTGAAACTCGGTTTGTCCTAAACCTACATTCACCTGATCTTGCACCAACAGCTTATTAGCTTTGATTCAGCGGGGGACTTTCAAGAGTTTGTCTAAAGTTTTTTCCCATCAACAACCGCGGAATTTAACTCGCCCGGTACCGAAGAGCTGCCTGATAAGCGACAACAGATCATTGCAGATATTGCAAAAATTGATAAACAAACACGCAAAGTGCGAGAAGCCGTGATCGTTCTGTTTCAAGTATATAGATTTATTGTTGTTATTATTATTAATATTACTTGCTTTTTGTATGATATAACGTGCCCATAATGGTATTCGTGTCTATAAATAGATAAGTCAAGTGGTAAAAAAAAAACAAACAAACAAAAAAACAAAAACAAAAAACAATAAAAATAACAACACGTACGCACGCATATAAACTTTTTGACGTACCTACCACTTGACTTATCTATTTATGCATGATACCTTGGCCATCAGAAAAGCAGACGGATCTCAACATGTGAAATCTGAAGTTTATTCGCCTGAAGAGAGTCAACTTTAGACTCGAAACACGTGTAGCGACACAAATACAATTATGAGCACTTTATATATATAATACAAGAAGCAAGTAATATTAATAATAATAGCAAGAATAGATCTACACTTTAAATAAAACGTTCATGGCTCCTCGCACTTTTTCTTCTATATTTCCCTCGTTGGAAACAACCCCTATTTCTGTTTTTAATATAACAATATATATAACATAATATATATATATATATATAGGAAAGAATATTAATAAAAAGTTTTTGAATTTAAAAATGTACTTTTTTTTAACAGTATTTGTTTATTTTTATTATATTTTATATTTCAGACCGTCCTCGGTCCTTCATCAGAAACAAGTAATTTTTAAATTTGAATTAGAAACGTATTTCACGATAGCGTCCGAATATTTTTTGTTTACATCACGTGGTGTGTTTGTTCACAACATGCAGCACGTCCGTAGAGAAAGTCTGTTTGTTTTAGATATTCTTTCCTATACATATTAAGACAGTATACGTGGATGATCATCACTATAATATATATATATATATATTAGTCATCCACATACAAACCCGTTTCGCTGTATCACAGCTCCATCAAATCCATCACAGATTGGAACTCCTTTCCAAGAGTAGAAGCTAGGTATATTTTGTCAGCCCTGGCAGACTTCCCATTGAGACAGGATTAGATGGTGGTGTCATTTGCATAGATTCCAACTTGAGAACTGACTACATCAGGAAAATCATTGATGACTATCAGGAAGAACGAAGCACCTAAGATGGGGCCTTAAAGAACACCCGCGTTCACATGAAAGGATTAGGAAGTTTGCCCATTCAGAACGACCATCATTTTACGATTTGACAGGAACGACGGGATTCAATCGAAAAATCGTCCAGTTATATCGTAGCCCTGTAGCTTGCGCAGAAGGTCAGCATGCCAAACACTATCAAATATTTTCGATAAATTCAGAGCAACACCCGTTGCTGAAGAACCATTTGATACCTGATTTGCATGTGGATGAGACTTTTTCAGCATAGATTGCTGTCAGTGTCACAGATAGCATATAACACTGGGTCTGGTCGATAAAAATGTAACCGGATTGAAAGCTTGGCCAGTTTTTGACCGAAATATCATAGCGCAAATGAGAATGAGACAGCATTATAAAAGTCCATATGCAAAAAATAGCATTTCAATCCTGCGAAGATGGTAAAAGATTTATGTTCCCCCTACTTTAGGGCTCTGATTCATTTTTTCACATGATACACGAAACATTAAAAATGTACAGTATCTTCTCTAAATTAAAAAAAAATCAAGAAATATTAATTCATTAAAGACCTTTTTTTATTTTAATACACAGATGGTCGCCGCTTGTCAGTGTGAAGCGGCTTGGGTAGTCCAGTGACTGAGAACGATGCCGTTGGAAGTTGTAAACTTCTGGTCGGGCCACACTTGACGACAATGTCGAAGACGACGACCCAGACTAAGCGCGAGCAACTCCAAAAAACCTAAAAGTGGAACAAGCGTATAAGAATTACAGCAGATCTGTACGGTTGAACCAGCAGATGCAGAGTGCTACGCATGAGGGACATGCTACAGAAGGCATTCATTCCGTTCTAGTTTCATAACTGCATTGTTCATGTCTCATTCTATATGTGCAGCATAGAAATCAAATGTGTGGGTCACTTCCTGACAAGTACACATTAAACAATGTGGGTCACTTCCTGACAGGTACACGTTAAACAAATTTACTCTATCGACACTTCCTTCTAGTCAGATTTTCTAATCAAATTTTGCAAAGCCAAAAGACGATAGAGAATGAATGACGGGAGCAGATTTCGGTAAAAATGGAAACTTCTCGTCCTGAACCTGCATATTGGTGGTGAATTCGGTCATCAACGTTATCATCCTAAAGGAAGTGAACAGAAAAAAATAAATTAAGTTCTTGCACATGAGATAAAATAGCCACTAAGTGTGTGGGTCACTTCCTGGCAAGTTGAGGTGCAGTTTAAGCAAATTCAGGCCATTGGTACCTTTTTCTATTCTGATTTGTCTCTCACCAACTCCTGCAAAACCAAAAGACGATTGAGAATGGATGACGGGAGCAGGTTTTGGTAAAAATGGAAGCTTCCCGTCCTGAACATGCACGTTGGCGGCGAATTTTGTCATCAACGCCATCAGTAAAGAAGAAATGTTTTTCTTGGATACGAGATAAAGCCGATGATAACAGTGAGATTTCATTTATTTGAGGTCAATGAAAAAATTTTACTTGGTCATTTTGGGGTGTACTCTCGCATTTTCCCGCCATACTCAGAAGTTCTATTACGGAATGTCATAATTTATTACGGATATTGATTCAACAGGCCCCATATTTAATTTATAGAAAGTGTGAGATAAAATATACATTCATATTCTCGCAAATAATTTCAAGCAGTGGCAATTCTACGGGGGACCAGAAGGGGCCAATTCCCCCACCCCACCAAAATTTGGCTGGCTCCACGGTTGCTCCTTTTTTAAGCTTCAAAAATTTATGAAACTGATCAGTCTCTGATTTTGATAAGATTTCGTATTCAGCACTTTTCCCTCTGCATTTTCTTTTTCAATTAGCCTTTTAAGGACACATACAAAGACCAGTTTGAAAGATAAACACTGTTTTGCTAGTATTGATGTTAGCATTGACCCTTTAATTTTATTTTGAAATTAGTCTCTTTTGTGTTACAACAGCTTGAGAGTGGAAAAGAGGTCAAGAATAGATTAGAACTCCACTACTATGAATGAAAAGTTATTCCGTTTAATTTAGTGAAGTAACTTACTTATACTCAAACTCCTTCCTAAATTGTGTATACGGTAATATTGTAGTATGAAAATAAAGACGCAGTTTGAGTCAGCTTATTTAGGTATCTCTCTTTCTCCTCCACAGAAAAATCTCGGTTCCTAAGTGGCTCCACAACTTTCAAAGTTCCACAATCGCCACTGATTCCAAGTGACCAAAGACAATTGCAAAAATACTATATATATATATATATATATATATTAGAAAGATGGTATAAGGATAGAAGGAATTAATTTAAAAAAAATAATTATAAATCAAAGATTTCGAGAAAATTACAATTAGGAGACCAAAAATGATAAGAAAGTGAAAGGGCAGCCTTGGTACAAAATGGGCACATCACATCAAATCACATCAAAGACAATAAAACTAAGAGGAAAAAAAGGAAAGCGATAAGGTTAGGTTAAAGGCAGGTTGACACCTTGACCGTTAAGGAGGGAAAAGAAGAAAGGTGAAATGTAAGATAAGGGAAGGGAAAAAGGAAAAAAAATAAAATAAAGAGAAAATGTTAGTATGTATTCTTTGGGGCCAAATTCCAAAAATGAATCTTCGCTCTGATTAGCTGAAAGAAACATACGTGTAAATTTTATATCTTCCCACATACATACACAGCAAACCGAAGGTTTTTGTATTTAAATGTAAATCATCTGTACCACAGACATCAAACATTGCCTGATGAAGAGAATCTATCTCGAAACATAGGAATTTCCGTGTCGCAATGTACAGTTAATTCCTAACTATATATATATATATATATATATATATATGACTATGTTATGTACAGTTGTGCTTGCCTAAGCGTAAATGAAGGCAGAAGGTAAGCAGCCGCTTGTTTGGTATTAGGGACAGATGGAGAGATTAATGAAGACAGATGGTACGGAAAGGTGGTTTGTCGGATAAGATATAGTGATTAATTAAAAGGATAATGGCAAAGAATTAGTTTAACAAAAGGAAGTATCGATAGAAGAAGAACGAAACGAAAAGGGAGTAAGGGTGAAGGAAACCC
The DNA here is from genome assembly GCA_037127315.1 of Ascarosepion bandense. Lineage (NCBI taxonomy): Eukaryota > Metazoa > Mollusca > Cephalopoda > Sepiida > Sepiidae > Ascarosepion > Ascarosepion bandense. The sequence continues at coordinate 3,852,075 of JBBBDQ010001490.1, forward strand.
AGGAAAAAATATGGGAATGAAAGTGACTAAAGAAAGATTAAAATGAGAGGAGGCATGATAGAAAATTAAAAAAAAAAAAGGAAGAAAAAAGCGTAGAAACAGAAAGAAAAAAAACAGTGCAAGAAAGTAACGAAGGAAAGAAAGAAGGTGAAGAAACATTGAGGAAGGAAAGGAACGGTATCAAAAGAAAAGAATAAAGTAACAGAATGGAAAAGAAATTAAGAAAGAAAGAGAACGTAATGAAAGAGTAGAAAGAAAAGCAGAAAAAGAAGTACCAGAAAAGGAAAAAGGAGGAAAGACAATAGAAAAAGAAAAAAGAATGAAGAAGAAAGGAAAGTAAAAAATGACGAATGAAAACGAAAGAAAGAATAAAGAAAAGAAAAAAAGGAGAAAAGTGTACAATTAAGAGAAAATAAGAAAAGAAAAGAAAAGGCCGATAAAAAAAGAAAAAAAAAAGAAAAAGGAAAGAAAAAACGAAACAGAGGGAAAGAATGAAAGCAAAAGAAAAAGTAGAATAATCAATGGAAAGAAAAAAGAAGGGTATGAAGGAAAGGACAGAAAAGAAAAGAATGACGACAGAAAGAAGGAAAAAAGAGAAGGAAGGCACAAGAAAGGAAAGAAAGAGAGATACCTAAAGAAGCAACCTTTCTGTAAGTTCTTTCTTCAATCTTCCAGATTTTCTCTATTTCTAAATCGGAGCAACAACGAATTATCTTGACGGAACCATCTGTAGAATCTGAAACACTTGAGGAAAGTCGAAGGACGCACTGTCGAAAAAAACATTGCGATAAAATCAACAATGATGACGATACTAGTCGGAATGAGTTGTAGAATTATGCAACAGATATATTCGAAGGTTGTAAGTGAAAAGTTATACACCAACCCGATTCCCCCAAATCGGGCCAAACGAGTAAACACGAATTAAAAGTAAGTCTATATTTGGCCCGACTGAGAATTTTTATTAAGCTCTCGCGTGTGTGTTTGTGTGTATGCGTATGTATCTCTGTGTGTGTGTGTGTGTGTGTGTGTGGTAGTATTTACTATGCTTAAGTAAGTTTGGCACAAGGACACCAGTTGCACCTGAATTCAGTAATATTTGGTAGTTAGAAAAATACGTTAAGCTCACCCAACCTTCTCTCTCTCTCTCTCTATATATATATATATATATATATCTATATATATATATATATATATATATGAAAAATTAAGGCAGACACGTTATTTCATGGTAAATCGGAAGTATAGGCCTATTCGTGTAAAATCCTTTGAGAAATAAAGACGGAAGCTGATGATAGTTCGCCTGAAATAGGCCTATACTTCCGATTTACTATGAAATAACATGTCTACCTTAATTTTTCTTATATTTGCTCTATATGTATTTATATACATATATATTTAGAGCTCTCTTAGAGAGTTATCCTACCACTGTATGTACAGGATACTCCTTTGGATTCTTCTATACCCACACTGAATGCTGATATATATATATATATATATATATATATATATATATATATATATATATATATATATCCAGGATAACTGAAAAGTAACACCTCATTTTAAAATACTTATAATTTATATATTAACTATAATTTTTGCAAGAAATAGATATGAGACGAAAACGTTTAGCATGACATTTTATTTAAAATTCGATATGGACATCAGATTTTACTACCGGCTTCTTGAGCCGCCTAGAAATCAAATCAACTGATTACACTAGGAACTCTTGTGGGATGGAAGATATAACTTCTTGTGTTTGCCCTTCAATTTCTTACAAAGTCTCGATTTGGTAGACTTGCTCCAGTGAAAAAACTTACAGGTTAAATCAGGATTCCTGGGTGGCCGCTCATACATAAAACAGGGAGTTAACATGGAGAGCATCAAGATATTTAGGGTTTCAATCCTGGCTAAAAAGCAATCGGATGTCTAACGGTACTGATGAGCTGTGATACAGCGAAACAGATCTGTCTGTGGATGACTGTTTACGCTCTCAAACCCTGATTGAGCACTCTGGAAGAATAGTAGACTTAAAAAAACAGTAGCTACTCTAGCATCTACGCATCGTTCATTCAGTAATGAATTAGAACACTCTTAGTCACTGAAGTGTGTTTATAGGGTATATCACACGCTAAAAGTCTGTCTTCTTCTACCGAGCGCCCATAGGGGGAAGAGATAAATTAAAAGAGAAATAGAGGAAGTTGGACAGGTTGAATGAAGAAGGAAATCCGAAGAGAAGGAAGGAAAGAAGAATGGATTAGAGAAGGTGAATGAGAAGGATACACGAAGAGAAAGAAGGAAAGAATAATAAATTCGAGAAGGTGAACGAAGAAGAAAATTCTAAGAGAAAGAAGGAAAAAAGGAACGAAGAATAAACTGGAGAAGGTGAATGAAGAAGAAAATCCGAAGCAAAAGAACGAAAGAATAATAAACAAGAGAAGTTGAATGAAGAAGAAAATCCGAAAAGAAAGCAAGAATCATTTGGAGGAGATGAATGAAAAAGGAAACTGGAAGAGAAAGAAGGGAAGACGAACAAATTGAAGAAGGTGAAGGTAGAAGGAACTCCAAAGAGAAAGAAGAATAAACTGGAGAAAGTAAATGAAGAAGGAAATCCGAAGAGAAAGAAGAAAATAAGAATAAATTGAAGAAGTTGAATGAAAAAAAAATGTTAGAACATTAGGAGGAGATGAAAAAACATTTTTTAATCATTCCTTTCCAGACGATAAAGCCACTAAGACGCTAGTGATTACTAAGAAGGAAGCAAACTGTGAAAACGATGAGAAGAGAAAATACATTGAAAGCCAGGATTCAAGAAAACAGATGACGATTAACGATGCTTTTAAATTTTTGAAGATTGTATTTGACAGGAAAGCAATAGATGGAGAGAGTTCCACAAACGAGAAGTGCAAATCCGAAGAGAGAGATGAAGAAAATGCTGAACATGAATGAAAAAAGCAGAACTATGGAATGAGACGGATGATGTAATTTCCATGAAAGAAAAAAGTGAAACAGAAGGACGAAAGAATAAAAATATATATAGAGAAGAAAATAGGGAAAAATAGGACAAGAAGAAAAAAAGGAAAAATTAGTTATACTCACATTTCGATAAGAGATAACAGAGAGATTAAAATTAAGGGAAAATATTTTGAAAAATTCAGAAGAAGAAGAAGAAGAAGAAGAAGAAGAAGAAAAAGAAGAAGAAAGAGGAGAAGAAGAAACTGTAAAAGAAGAAGGAGGACGAGGAAAAGGAAGAAGAAGAAGAAGAAAGAAGAGAAGCAGAAGAAGAAAAAGAAGAAGGAGAAGTAAGAAAGAGAAGAAGAAAGAAAAGAAGAAAGTGAAGAAGAAGAAGTAAGAAAGAGAAGAAGAAGTAAGAAAGAAGAAGAAGAAAGAAAAGAAGAAAGTGAAGAAGAAGAAGAAGAAGAAGGAAGAAAGAAGAAGAAGAAAGAAGAAGAAGAAGAAAGTGAAAAAGAAGAAGAAGGAGGAGGATGGAGGAAAAGGAAAAAAGGAAAAGAAGAAGAAGAAGAAGAAGAAGAAAAAGAAGGAGGAGAAGGAAGAAAAAAAGAGAAGAAGAAAGAAGAAGAAGAAGAAATTGAAGAAGAAAAAGAAGAAGAAAGTGAAGAAGAAGAAGAAATATTTTAGTAGTGTGGGGAAAACAGTCAAAATTGAGGAAAGAGAAGTAATTGATAGAAGCTAACAAAGAATAAAGGAACGAAAGCCAACAAAAGACATAAATTATTAGACACACTTATGACTTCTTAACAAAAGGACAGGAAAAATGCATAGAGAGAATTTGAGAGACAAAAGCCGAGAGGAAAATCTATGAAGACCATAAAACAAGAAAAAAGACGTAAAATTAAAGCTAACAAAGATGGAAAGACCAAGAGTAAACATCGATACATTGTCAACAAAACCGCCCGTTCAGGGCAATAAAAAGGATCCGCGGTCCCGGCGGTGGGTCGTTAGTGGTACAGTTTCCTGGCCGTCCGCATTGCTATGGAAACCATGGCAGAGTCTCTGGTGAACGCAGACACCTGGACAGTGTTTTTCAAAAAATAAAATTAAATAAATAAGACCACAAAGCACCCACGAAGGAAAAGAGAAGTGGTTTTGTCGTCCTCAAACAGACCGCGGAGAATCTCCAAAATTATTTAAAAAGACAAACGCCATCAAGAGAAGTGGTTGTGTCTTTCTCAAACTGACCACAGAGTATCTCCAAAAAAGTTTTTTTTTAAGGCACACGCCATTAAGAAAAGTGGACGTTTCGTCCTCAAATTGACCACGGATGATCTCCAAAAAGTTTTAAAAGACACGCGCTATTATGCACAAAATGTATTTATGATACCGGGTTTAATAATCCGAGGTGTATAAGCTGTGGGGTTATGGTTGACGAGTCAAATCCATAATGATATTTCGTGTTCGATTATCATGCAGTTACAGGTAGATGTAACCAATGGACTTTCAAGACTAATAAGAGTGAACGGGTGAGAGAGGGTGCACATATTACTCCCATAGAAAATGGAATCAGGGAATCGAGTTCAAATTCTGGCCACGTTTCGCTGTCCGGCTTTGTGTTAAACAGCAAGGTAGACTAGGCTCATTAAACTTTAATGGTTACCAGTCTAGCAGAAAGAAAAACCCTGGATTCAAAACCGTACAGAAAGTAATTATGAATATATAATTCCCAAGAAATGGTACTTCCCAGAAAATATAGAAAAGGAATCCGAAGGTTTTGGTATTTTGGGGGAAAAATAGCAAAATGTCTGGTAGACAATCGCTGGTTTGATGAGATCGGTCCTAATTCAATACACAACACTTGAAGTCTCATGAGATTTTAAACTCAAGGATAACTTGGAGTGGAGTAATATTTACTAGCCTGTTACTATTTGTCAAAGTACACATTTAAGGAACAAATAGAATTTTAAATTAAGATAAAAGGATAACTTTATTCCAAAGTTTTTTATCGCTTCACTTCAATGAGGCGAGAATATCATTGAGACGCAGAGTTTTATAGGTAGTGAAAGAGAATTTGAAAACTTTAGTGAAGAGAAGTTGGGGGGGGGGGATATAATAACAGCAAACAGTTCAAGAAGACAGAAGACGATGTTCAACGTTGCATTTAAATGTTTGAAAATTGTAGGTAGCAGGAAAGCAATAAATCTGAAGCAAGTTCCATTTGTGAGAAAATAAACTATTAGGATAGAACTGACGGCTGCATCAACTTATTTCAACAGTAAAACGATGGAAATAATGTGCTAGTCTAAAATTCATACATCTCACCAGAACAATTTCTATGAAAATATTTGTAGTAAAAGACAAAAGGAAGCTATGTTACGTCGATAAGAAAGTAACAGAAGTCGAGATGTTGTGTCAGGATCAGTAACAATGCAGACCCTTCTTTGAATTTTATCAAGAATCTTGATGATAAGTAGTAGAATAACTATGGAAAATGCTTGTCTATACTTCTGAGATGAGGTAATATTTACACTTCACTTACGCGCAAATACCCTTGGGAAAGGTATTAATCTGTCTCTTCCTTCCAGTTATGGGTTAAATAGCAGGACAGATTGGGTTCTATAGCCTTGGTTGGCAACCAGTCTACCGCAGAAAGCAATGACAACCTACTGCGGGATAATCTTCTGCCCAGTCAGTCATGTCTCTTTCGAGACATGATCGCCCAAGCGTGCATCACGTATGGCACTTTAACTGACTGACCTCCAATCATTTCGATACCTAAATTTAAATTGAATTTTTAAAAATAAAAAAATGTTTTCTTGAAGTTTTAATTTTATCTTTAATTGAAAGCCAATATATGAAATTTAATAATTCTAATAAGCAAAATACTCTGGTGTGTTTCAAACCGAAATTGTATTGATTGGAATCTAAAACTTTTTATATATTAAAACAATTTCAATTTTCCGTCCATTTTTCAGCGATCGACGCATTTTGTAAAAAGTATCCAATTCTCGATTTTAAAAAATCTTGCAAAAATAAAATATACCTCACTGAAATATTATTTTATTAAAATTAGCAAATTTAAAACTTACATTATTCTGATTTGAAACAAGTATTTTTTTTAATCGTATCACCACGAGCAAGGCGGTAACGCCACTGATGTGCAGGGGGCTACGTAATAGTGAAAAGATTGGAAAAGAGAAAAACCGGAAACCATATCCTAAACAGGGAACAAGGGATGAGCCTCTTAACCTGTTCAATAGACGTGGGTGGACTTGCTTACTATCTGAATTGTTCGATAAAAGCGTTTCTTAATCACGGTAGTCCTCTTATCAGGGTCATCTGAGGTGACGGATGCTTTAATCACAAACGGGAGCAGTCAAAAACGCTAAATATGGCGTCCAAACATGACAAAATTGTATGTAATCGTGAGTTTCTTTTTTTTTTTTTTTTGGTTTTTAACTACACAGTAAAATTAAAAATTTGACTTAATATTTTCAGCAGTTATATTTTACTCGACATTTTCGGCAAAGATATAAGAATAATCAAGAATCTCTACTGGCAGCAAACGGCCTGCATACGGACAGGTAACGACCTCAGTAGATACACAAAGATAGAAAAAGGCGTAAGACAAGGATGTGTCTTTTCACCGGATTTGTTCAACCTATACAGCGAGAATATTTTGAGGACCCTAGATGACACACCAGGATTTATTATTGGAGGCCACAACCTGAACAACATAAGATACGCGGACGATACAGTACTGATTGCGGACACGGAAAGGAAACTGCAAGATCTCATACAGAAAGTAGCAGTGGAGAGTGACAAGAAGGGACTACAAATAAACTTTAAGAAAACTGAGTGCATGGTCATCAGCAAAAGATACAACCCAAAATGCCAAATACAGGTGGGGGATAACAGAATCAAACAAGTCCAAGAATTTAAGTACCTAGGAAGTGTTCTAACAGGAGATGGAAAGTGCGACACGGAGATCCGAAGGCGAATTGGCATGGCAAAGGACGCGTTCCAGAAGATGAACAAAATACTAACACACAGGAAAATCTCAATAGAAACTAAGAAAAGAGTTCTAGACATTCCCTATAATGAACATTTGTATTCGGTACCCATTTCTTTGCATTTCCACATGTTTCTGGATCACCAAACAACAGGCTTCCCAAGAGCTGCTTTCAAAATTTTAAGTAATTTACTTCCTAGTTTCATCATATTTTACATTAATTGAGATGTGGAAATGAAAAGAAATGGGTACCGAATACAAATGTTCATTATAGGGAATGTTTTTCCTGTAATGGGGTCAACCCTTGAATCACGTGACGTTTTAATGGTAAATATCACGTACGGCCACCCGTACAAATAATTTACGGGTAATCAGCGTGCACACAATTAAAATGTCTATTGAACAGGTGAAGAGGCTCATCCCTTGTTCCCTGTGTAGGATGTGGTTTTCGGTTTTCTCTTTTCCAATCTTTTCTCTCTTTTCTCTTCTTTGTTTTCAGTTGGAGTAGATAGACTAAACTATCGCCCGGTTCATACTCCACCCACGTCTATTGAACAGGTGAAGTTGCTCATTCCTTGTTTCCCTATATAGGATCTGGTTTCCGGTTTTTCTCTTTTCCAATCTTTTCACTCTTACGTAACCCCCTGCGCATCAATGGCATTACCGCCTTGCTCGGCGTGATATGATTAAAAAAAAATCTATCATGTGTCTCATCATCCTTTTTTTTTTTCTGCAGAAAGTAATGGCTACCTTCTGCAGGATAATCTTCTGCCCAGTCAGTCATGTCTCTTTCGAGACATGATCGACCAAGCGTGTATCACGTATGGCACTTAACTGACTCACTGACTCAATATATTGGATAACCATCCTTGTAACTGACCCGTAACAACAAAGAGTAGGGAGTGCTATTGGAACTAAAAGTGAAGAGAGATATCACAATCACCAAACAAACTCTAAGATCATTTATAGGGAAAATGCAGCCCGCAAGTCACACGCGGGATACATGCAGGCTACACGCTGCCTAAACACGTGCCACACGCGGAATACACACGGGCCGTCGAGTTTTCTAAATGGCACTTCGAATTTCAGGAAGAAAATGACGTTTATTAAAATGCTGTTTGTTTTATTTCACTCTCACTTGTTCTCGCACACACTCTCATACATAACCAGGTACATAAAACAATGATTAATATCGTCCAACCCTTAGCTGATAACATCAAGAACTGACAAATCAACCATGGTGAAATTTGAACCTGGATCATATGTCATGGTCGGAAAGCGATCGTTTTCACCACTTTATACCGTATCTATTCGCGTATCATGCCACTTTTGAAGACAATTCTAAAGCTATAAAATTATACTGATCTGTATATACGCTAATTTTATATCTTTCGTATGATGTGACCCCTTGAAATTAGCTTCAAAATCAGGTCTTCAAAAGTGTCATGATATCCGAATACAAACGGTATATGTAGATCAAATAAAGTAAAAATATATGCTTGTGTATCATACGACTTTTGAAGATCTAATTTTGACAGTTTTCTTCTTCTATGTGCCCTGTCCCTTCAGGACGTAGGCGATCATGGTTCTCCACGTCTCCCTATCCCTTGTGAATCTTAGTATGTTTGCTCTCGTCACGCCTCGCAACCCCCGTTCCGTTATCCATCTGATCAGGCCCTGCAAATATGTTATCCGCTGCCTTCCTCTGTCTCTTTTTCCTTCTATCTGGCCTGTCAGTATCAGGTTCTCCAAGCTCTCCTTCCTTATTGCATGTCCCAGGAACTTCAGTTGTCTCTTCCTGATGCTCAGTATTAATTTCCTTTTTGTTGTCATTCTTTCGAACCTGGATCATATGTCATGGTCGGAAAGCGATCGTTTTAACCACTTTATACCGTATATATTCGCGTATTATGAAACTTTGAAGAACTAATTTTGAAAGTACATACGCTAATTTTATATCTAGTGTATGATGCGGCTCTCTTAAAATTAGGTCTTCAAAATTCGCATGATACGCGAGGATATACATTAACTGTTACAGCAAAACAATTCTGAGAGAGCTGGAAGTTCTACCAGAATATTTTATCGGTAGACATAATCTCAACAACTTGATACCATGGAAAGCTTGTTTGGTTGATTGTTTTGTTTTTATGGCAAATCAATCTCGGCGGGTCATTTATTGCCAACTAAACTTTTCATTTTATTTATTGCTGGTAATACCTTTTTCTTTTAACAATTTATTGTTGTTTTTATATAAGTTTTGTGTCTCATAATAAATTTTTCTTTTCAAGTATCAACATTCATTGGGATTTGTTTTTTTAAGGACAGGGTCCCCAAGTCCTTGTTTTTTAAAGGACAGGGTCCTCAAGTCCTTGTTTTTTTAAGGACAGGGTCCTCAAATCCTACCCTTGTTATTTAACCCATAACTGGAGGGAAGGGACGGATTAATACCTTTCCCAAGGGTACCAGTGCTTAAGTGAATGCAGGGTAATCAACTGGAATTCGAACTCGACTCACCGATTTCTCTTTCCAAGCCGATATCCACTACACCACAACGCAACGTCACTATAAGCTTACAGCACCTGGTATTCCCAAGCGGTCACCCATCTAAGTACTGACCAGGCTCAACGTTGCTTAACTTCGGTGTTCGAGCGAGAATCGGTGTATTCAACGTGATAGGCCGTAAGCCTCCGTGGAAAGGGTAAACATAGAAAGAAACCTAAAGGAACTCCAGAAGATAGTAAAGGAGAGTGAGAAGAAAGGACTATCAATTAGAGGAAGCCAGAATAAATAGTCGTAAGGAAGGATGACAACAACGAGCAAGTACAGATATTTAACTATTGGTTTATAGTAATTCTCTCGCATATTTACTAAGCTTAGTCTGACCCAAGGACATTATTAATCGGTAACATTATTTATTTGATCTACATATACCGTTTGTATTCGGATATCATGACACTTTTGAAGACCTTATTACTATATTTATGTCTTCTGCTCTTTGTATGCTAATATGGCCGCTCGTTGCTACATGTTTTGTGAGTCTGCATACAAGGTCCTAAGAGATGTGATGAGCAGTATAGCTGGAAATGAAGCCGTTGAAAAGATTACACTTCTGCTGTTCGAATTTGAAAGTTTCCTAGTACTCTAGAGTCTAGAATAAAACGGGGTCTAGGATAAAAAGGGTTAATATTTTTTAATCCAGACATCAAGAGAGTTGTAATAAACTGGGATTGAAAAAATGTAGGGAGGGGTTAAGATTGGTAGGGTTAGTTTATCTAAATGAAGGAATGGTATGTAAATATACAGTAAAATAGTTAAAAACAGCGAAAACAATTTTCTTCCATATATTGGTAGTCTTATGCGTGACTAAGATAAGTTTATTAAATGTTTTGAGAGCACCTACACTAGCGCGATAATGAGTGAATGTTAATATACTCATTTTCAGAGTGCTTTGTCTGACAGAAACATTTATCAAATTAATCTCACAGACCAAGTGACCCACTTTTGTGTTTGAGTGCCAGACCAAGCTAAATTTAATAAATATGTTAAAAGACGTCTACAGTGGGGTGAGAATTAGCAAATTATTTCTACATAAGAATTTTCTAATGTAGTGAGTTCGATACTAAGCTAAGGTGCTCATTTAGGAAGGTTAGCTTTCACCTCGCTGTGGACCAATGATTAACAAGCTATTCGCTCAGAGAATTGTAAGGGTTCGATCCTTATCGAGAGCGCCGCCGTTACGTTCATGTGCTATACTGGTGCGAATATTAAGAAACTATTGCCCCGAAAAAACATGAAATGGGGCCATAATAACACACCACGACCTGTCTTAGGTCTTCCCGCAGACTTGGTAGGTAGTGCGACCATAGCAAAAATAGAAATATGATGAAAAATGACATAATAATAATAATAAAATAAAAGGCGTGTTCTATTTTCCTGGTATCAGTATAAGTTGCAGATTACAAATATTATTGCTTTTTATTTAGCTTCTTTGCATTTCTTTTTTCTTTATTCTTAACATTTTCAGTACTTCTTTTATTTGTCTTTCTTCCTCTATTTCTTTTTCTTTCCTTCTTACCCTTAGTTATATTCTTTCTTTCTTTCTTTTTTACCTTTACTTTATTTAATAATCATATCGGCCCCAAGCAAGGCAGTTTACTGCCACTGGTGTGCAGAGGGTACCATTGGAAGAAAGTTATGAGAAATAATGACAGGTTATAGGGGTGTCAGGAAGTGGGTTTCTCTTACCCACTTCCTGACACCCCTATAACCTGTCATTATTGAATATTGTATTCAATAATACAATACTCTCATCAGTATTCTCATATTGTCATTATGAGAATACTGATGAGAGTGGAGTGGATGAAGAAAGATACATGAGAGAGAGAGAGAGAGGATGCAAGTTAGTGAGATAGGAGATGACTATTGACTTTACATTTAAATTCCTGGAGATTGTAGTTATTGGGGAAGCAAGTAAACGGAAGAGAATTCCACAGACAGGAAGTGCGAGAAAAGAAGATGCTGGAGTAGAATTTGCGTTTACATTTCATTGGTTTCACAGTAAAAGTGTGGGACCTAGTTGCTAATCTTGTGGCTCGAGTAAATTCATATATAGGGGGCACCAGGGAGCTAAGTTCATCGGAGCAGTAGCCGTGAAAATATTTGTAGAAGAGACACAGGGAAGCGACATTGCGCCGGTGTCAGAATCCAAGTCAGAATCCATCGCATTACAGGTTCTCCGTTGGGTTTTGTCAAGTACCTCTAGATGAATAGCAGGAGCACCCGACCAGATAAGGTAGCAGTATTCAATACACGGGTGGATGATATATATATATATATATATATATATATATATATATATATATGTGTGTGTGTGTGTGTGTGTGTGTGTGTGTGTGCAGGATGTTTTCAGAAGAGAAAAACTTCCTGGCCCTACACAGAGAACCGACCTTTTTAGCAGCGGATTTAGCTATGGATTCTATATAGTCATTCCACTTGAGGTCTGTTGTGAGAGTCAACCCGAGGAGGCGCAGTGTTTTGCTTTCAGGAAGACTAGCCTGATCCATGCTAATGGGGGTGGGTAGGAGCGATTGTCTGTGGTAGTTAATAGATAGCAGTTTCATTTTGGAAGCATTAAAATTCACTGGTCACGGATCGGAGTTTCTTTCCAAGCTTGGTATCGAAGTTTGCTTTGTCAGCCTCGGCAGATTTTTGGTCGAGGCGAGAGTAAACCGTAGCGTCGTCAGCGTATATGCCTACTTGGGATCTTATTACATCTGGGAGATCGTTAATGTAGATCAGGAAAAGCGTAGGACATAGAGCCTTGAGGGACACCCGCGTTCGTATGATAGTATTGGGATGCATGTCCGTTCAATAATAATACCTTCATTGTGCGATTTGAAAAGAATGACTGGATTAGGTAAAACAATTGTCCAGTTATATCATAGCCCCGCAGCTTGTGTAGAAGGCCAGCATGCCAGACTCTGTCAAACGCTTTGGAGATATCTAGGGCAACAGTTCGGGCTTCATCGTTCTTGGTGTATATACTCAGTGATGGTCGTGAGCATATAAGCAGTAGACCTGTTGAAGCGGAAACCATACTGTCAGAGAAGAGACTGTGGGCTGCAAGATGTTGAACCACCTCGGCGTTGATGATGGCTTCAAACACTTTGCCAAAAATCGGTAGGAGGCTGATAGAGCGGTAAAGAGGTGCAAGAGGGTTCACTAGTATTTTTTATATATAGGAACCACGGAGGACTTCCAGTAGGCAGGAAAGCAAGAAGCAGAGAGGTAGTATTTATAGAGTTTGGAGAGAACAGAGGAGAGTTCAGGGCAACATTTTCTCAGGACTTATATTTCTGTCTTCCTTCCTTCCTTCCTTCCTTCCTTCCTTCCTTCCTTCCTTCCTTCCTTCCTTTTTTTTTTTTTACTAATATTCTTTCTCTTTTTTCTTTCTCACCTTTATTTTTAATATTTTTTTGTTCGTTTGTTTGTTTCTTACTTACTTTTTTTTCTTACCTTTACTTATATTATTTCTTTCTTTCTTGTTTTTACTAATATTATTTCTTTCTTTCTTTCTTTCTTTCTCGCCTTTACTTTTACAGAGTGCGAGGGTTAAATTGTCTTCTAAATTAAGCTAAAATGAAAATAACACTGACATCTTATTTTAACAGATATATGTACTAAAGTTGCACAAAAATATATTGAAATACTAAAGAGTAAATGTATTTGAGAAAATTGCCATTGTCTTCAATCATGGCCACCAGATGACTTCGGATTTCATACAACACTTCTGGACAGTCTCCTTGTTTAATTTTTCTACTAAAATACATCAAAAAATGACATGCATACACTCAACCCATTTTGAAGGATTACGTAAGGATCTACCTGTGGATTTCTTTCGGAAAAGTCTATATAACTTTCTTACTTTCTAGATTATTTTTATTATAAAAAAGGAATTTAACTTCAACTCGAAAAAAACGGAATAATCTAAAATCTTCGACTTGAACTCGGAATTGTATCAACGATTTCTTTAAAAGTCAGTTTTTTTTTTTTAGAAAAAGGCCAGCTTATGGTAAAATTAATACATTTCATCATTTATTTAAACATACACAAATACAGACATACATAATTTTCTCTCTTTCGTTTTAGATCTGATGAAGCCATAAATGGCGAAATGCATCATCTATTTGATCAAGTCTGTTTAATTTTCATGCAACAATTTCATGTATCAAATTTTGAAACTTTGTCAAGATTTCGCTATCTGATTCAAATAACACACACACACACACACACACACACACACACACATATACATATATATATATATATATATATATATATATATATATATATACTGTTAAATATAAGAGGTAATAAATGTCTATTATGTTTAATCATGATCCGTTCTAAACATCGTATTTTGGCTTTAATTTCAGATGAAACTAAAGACAAAAAATTCTCCAACATTTGGATAATTTTTTATTAAGTTGGTTCTAAGCTTTCGGCTCACATGAGCCATCTTCAGAGAACTTACAAGGACGTTAACATAAAAAAGTTCACCATCAGTCACGATTTTATTGTGTGCTGACATAAAACTTTCCTAGGGAACGATAACAGTTACCAAAAATAGCAAACGCAGTTCGTAAATTTGTAATACGGTTCTATGACGTCACACTGCTGATGGTGGATGTTTTATGTTAACATATGTATAATAAAAAATTATCCAAATGTTGGAGAATTTTTTGTCTTTATTTTCACCGGAAATTAAAGCCAAAATACGATGTTTAGAACGGCTCATGATTAAACATAATAGACATTCATTGTCTCTTATATTTAACGGTATATGTTTAGAAAATTATCTGCTACCTCGATACACTATATATATATATATGTAAACGCGGTACTGATTAGACCAGTGGACAGTGTTTTTTTTAAGTTCCTAATGCACAATGAGAAAAAAACTGAATATACAGAGCACACACACACACACACACATATATATATATATAGCCTAGTGAGAACTATATTGTTGAAACCTGGGTAGCATGTCAGTGGTGAACATTTTGTTCTTTAATGCATATATATATATATATATATATATATATATATAAGAACTAATGAAAATAATCCATAGTTCATAGCATTTACTTTTTTAATGTGCTGAATACAAAGTGCACCAATATTATTATTGTAATGTTTTTATTACAAGTGATTATAATAAAATCATTTTACATTGCTACAGGAAAGCTTTGATGTTTCAGTACTATGAATTGTACTTCGCCAGCCGATGATTGGTAACTGATCCACTTACCAACGTCTGACGAAGTACAATTTATAGTACTAAAATATAAAAAGCTTTTTTTTTATTATAATCACTTAAAATAAAAATATTACAACAATATATATATAATGTGGAGGTGTGTGTCACTTAACTCAGAAGGGTTATGCCAATTTCGAAGTTTTGTGAAACTATTATTCTGATGTCATCATTCTTCAGGGCCTTTATTTCTTCAGAAATATTTCACAATAATGCCTTCGCGAAACTTCGAAGTCGGCATAACTTTGCTCAGCTAAGTGATACATTTGTCTACATTAATTCTATTAACGCTCTATCTCTAACTCGACATCGAACACTTGATGAAAAGAAATCTGCTTGCCAAAAATGCCTTTCCACCAGTAAACCACTGAAAAAACAGCAGTAAGCAAAAAAACAAAAAACAAAAAAAAACAACGAAAAAAACAAAAACAAACACTAAGCATCATTACAATTTAACACTTTATCGAATTTTTTGAAGGTGCATATATATATATATATATATATATATATATAGGTTCCTTCAAAAATTCGATATGTAAGGTTTAAAATGTATTTTATAAACAAAAAATATTTTATGAAGGTTTTATTTTAGTTTTAATTTTAAGATTATAGATTAAATTTTATATTTTTCAATAGACAAAATACTCTGTTGTATTTCAAATTTTTCTAATTTGATAAAATCGGTTATATTGACAAATCTGTCAACACAACATAACTATCTTTATTAAAAATGCTTTCAAAAGTAAAATATACTTCATTAGAATTTTATTTGAGAAAGATGAACTAATTTAAAGTTTAAACTGAAAGAAAACAATTACACATTCCAACATTTAGTCTGTTCTTTTTTCTTTCCTCCTCACCTTTATTTATATTTTTCTTTCTTTCTTTCTTTCTTCTTATTATTTTTCTTTCTTTTTTAAGTTTACTTGTATTCTTTCTTTCTCTCTTTCTTTTTCTAGCCTTCACTTATATTCTTTCTTTCTTTTTTCTTTCTTTTTTTGTTCGCCTTTACTTATAGTTCTTTCTTTCTTCTCAACTTTACTTATATTCTTTCTTTCTTTCTTTCTTTCTTTCTTTTGTCACACTGATTTGCAAATTATTGGATTGTTGCGTCGGCCTAGCTCTACTCACAATAGGCTTGTATTTTGACCAAACCGTATGTGATAAACACCTTTATTTCCTGAGATAATGGTAATAGTAATATTATGCGTTTCCTTATAAGGAAATATTCGGTATTCATTGACCGAGTATCTTTGACTACTGTCGGGTGAAATTTATAAAATCTTCTCTTAAAACAATTGTTCAGAGAAATACGTTGTACAAGTCCAGTTACTGTTATTGCTCTTTCCAGTATTGATGGAAATTTCCTTCCTAACCTTTATTTTGAAGTAGTGTCGAATGTCAACATCCTGATTATCGTCGAGTTAAATGTCATATCCATTTTAGCTGTTGCTGCCTTTGAAAGTTCTCAAGTGATGTAGTTTCTGTTATTTGGAATAAATTGCGATCACATGTATTTTTCTTTTCTGACAGAAAACAGTGTAATATTATTTTGCTGTGTGACACGCAGTTCGTTATGGACTAAAAAGTTCTCCGGATGGGAAAAGAGAAACGATCTATCCTGTGGTTGAAGAACGAAAGAAGAGATGAAGACAAGGTTAGTATCTTTTCCTTCTATACCGCTGTTGTGGACCCAGAATAGGTCCGGAAGAAAACTCGAACTCGGGAATTAGTGAAACATATATATTAAACGGAAAACAAATACAAGAGTGTTACACGTCAGTCTGACTGCCAAGTATTAGATCGGGGTACTCAACCCAACTCATCTCCTCCCTGAGAGGCATATTCTCCCGGTATTCATAATAATAGGAAGAGTTTATTATAGTCCAAAAAGGGTAGGTCCCAAAACAACCGTTTTCTACCTAGGACGTTAGGTAAAGTCCCTTGGCATAAAAGATGACGAAATCTCACGTTAATTTTATCATAGTATAGCATAAGGTCTAAGCGTATCCCTAGAAGGAAGGTTTAACCCAATATGGTGGTTATGATCTTTAAGACTTATTTGCAGATCACATCTCTACAGCTGTATTTTGGGATCAGTAATACGAACATTGATTCAAACACGTTTTGATCAAATATTGAAGGCTTTAACTATACTGGCGTTCATGATAGCTCTCTAAATAAAATTGAATGGTGAAAGTTGTCAGTAGTCCAGATTAGTCTATAATCTGTAGCTACACCTAGTGTTAGGAAGGTTTTATCTCTGTGCTGGCCAGAAAGTTTTTCTCGTCAGAGTCGATCTTGGACATTTATAAATCTACCATTGCATTGAATACTGTTGCTACATCTGCTCATATGTTCCTGCCATTCATCATTAGGTTCTAGACAAAATCTAAAGAAAGATCTGCAACGTAATCGGTCATGACTTAGCATCTCGACTTCAGTCACTTTCTCACCGACGTGATGTGGTTTCCCTCTGACTTTTTTACAAATATTTTTATGGCAACTGTTCTGATGAATTTTCCCCTGGTGCCCTATCTACGCGAATTTAAGCGTGTTACAAGGTAGGCATCTAGGTCCTAATCTTTTACCGCTTAAATTTTTAATTTTAGCCGCCTCTTCTACTTCAACAGTTTCTTTCTTCGCACTTTTTGCCGGTGGAATTTCCTTCCACTTACTTACTTTCCTGACAGCTACAATCTCCAAAAATGTAAATGCTACGTCAATTGCCATCTTCTGTCTTCCTGAATCCCGTTCATCCTTCATCCTCTCTTCAATGCCTCCTGTACCCGGACTTTTCACTCGCTGTAACTTGCCGCACACTAGTGGCTGTCCCGCTTTGCTTGGGGTGAAATAAAAATCCCACGTAAAGCTTGATTATTTTTATTAACTAATTGTTCAACCAATCCATATTATGAAGATATACGAAGGTAGATTAATAAGAATCGGGACTGTTGTTATGCTAACTGAGCCAAAGTACGTAAAGTGAAGCAGATGGACACTGATTGACCTTGAATGCTGTCACGCATGCACACTAAGTTATAACGTTTTCGCTCACTTTCATTTCTTTATAGCTGTGCTTGGAAGGAATGTGTGTTGAGTGCGGTCGTGTCACCACACCACATAGGTCCCATCAGTGACCATGGCTTGTGCAGCAGATTTTGCTAAGAACAAAGTTACCCAACTCCATATTGCACAATATTCTCTAGATCTCGCCTTTTGCGACTTTTTTCTTTCTCAAAAATCATATCACAACTGAAAGGAAGAAGATTTAAAGACATAGAGGAAAACCAAGAGGAAGCGACGAGGCATCTAAAAAAAGGAGTTCCGGGAAGGCTTCAATCACTGGAAACGACTCTGAATAAACTGCGTGTTTTCAGAACTGTACTAATTCGAGGATGTGCGTTGTGGTGCATTGGATATCGACTCGGAACGGGAAATCGAGGAGCCGAGTTCGAATTCCAGCTGAATTCATTGCATTCGCTTACGCGCAAATACCCTTGGGTAAGATATTAATCCGTCTATTCCTTCCAGTTATGGGTTAAATAACAGGACAGATTGGGTTCTATAGCCTTGGTCGGCAACCAGTCTACCACAGAAAGCGATGGCAACCTACTGCGGGATAATCTTCCGCCCAGTCAGTCATGTCTCTTTCGAGACATGATCGCCCAAGCGTGTATCACGTATGGCACTTAACTGACTGACTAATTCGAAGGAGATTAAATTCTGAATTGATATACACTACCGACCATAATTATTAGGTCACCCCAGTTTTTAAAAAAATGATGTATTTCTTACTATTTTTAGTAATTATTGCCAAGTGAATAATTGTAAATGGAAATAGAATGATTCTTTTGTTAATACTGCACAATAACATGTGCATCAAATGAATTTAGGCATATTGAATAATTACCTACATTACATTTTCATAAATGAAAGAATGAAGAAAATATAGGATGATTCGGACGAGTTCATCTTTACTTCTTTACCTTGTAAAATGTTGCAAAGTAATAATAACAAAATAACCATTCCATTTTCATTTAGAATTATCAACTTGGCAATAAATACAAAAACTAGTATGAAATACATAATTTCTTTTAAAAATTGGGGTGGCCTAATAATTATGGCCTTTAGTGTATGTTTTTAGTTTTCTATTATTAGCACCAGTCCTGATACTTTTTGAAAAGAAATATAGAAAAGATAACGGATGGTTATAGACATAACCAGGTTAGAATTATAGTGATCACGGAAGCACAGTCTCGGGAGTTTGTTCCACAAAGTAGCTGTTCTTGGGAAGTCAGTTAAGTACCATACATGGTAGACAACTGGGCAATCATGTCTCGAAAGAGACATGACTGACTAGGTAGGTAATTTTTCCACAGTAGGTTGCCATTATTTTTTGCGGTAGACTGGTTGCCATCCAAGGCTATGGAACCCAATCTACCCTGCTATTTATCCCATAGAGATGGATGAATACCTTTCTTAGGGGTATTTGCGCGTAAGTGAATACAACGAGTTCGACTGGAATTCGAACTTGGATCTCCGATTTCTCGTTCCGAGCCGATATCTATTCCACTACTACGCACATTCGCATGTAACTTTCTCTTTACCAATGGAATATGAAGGGAATGAAAATGAATCGTAAAAATTATGTGGTATGGCGAGTTTTAGTTGTGAAGGTCTGAACTGGTTGAATGCAGCTCATTCCTTTTCATCAGAACATTTACCAGGGAAAGAAACGATCGAATAGCGAGAGGTTTGGGATATTTTGACAGTCGGAAAACGGGTTGTAGAATTCTACAACCCGTTTTCCGACTGTCAAAATATCCCAAACCTCTCGCTATTCGATCGTTTCTTTCCCTACCGATCAAAAATTTAAAATCACTTAAAAATCTTTAAAAAGAAATTTTTTTTTTTACGGATAGATTTTAAACTCCTACCACTTAAGGTTACCAATACTACAATCTAAAAGGTTATGGGAACAAAAAGCTACATTCCAAACATTTTATTTAGAAATTTACATTTTTATAAAATGAGGCAATTTACACATGATCAAAATTATGAGACCAAGGGTATAAATTGTTAGATCTATGGTAATTTCAATGCTTTTAGTTCAGTTAGAGATTAGCAATCACTGCGTAAAGGTGTTACCATGCTTAAAGCTAGCAAACTTACCGAAGTTGCACGTTCTCGAATTCTAGAATTCCATAAGCAACGTTTGTCACAGCGGACGATCGCAGCTAAGGTAAATCGCAGTAAAACTGTGATTTGCAACTTTCTAAAGAACAGTGAGAATTATGTAGAAGCAAAATTCTCTGGTAGGCCCCAAAAATTTCTCTTGCATTGAGTAGGAGAATAAGACGGGTTATTATGAAAGACGCGAGACTTTCTTCTAGTCAAATTAAGACAGTCACAGATGCTGATTGCAGTCCCGTAAACCATCAGACGACACTTACGACAAAAAGGCATGGTAAATAAAAAGCGTAAACAAATTCCTTGGCTGCTTCCACGTCACAAGGTGGACCGCTTAAAGTTTGGTCATGAATACCAAACATGGGATGTTGAGAAGTGGAAGAAAGTCCTGTTTTCTGATGAGAAAAAAATTCAATCTAGATGGTCCTGATGGCTTC
Organism: Ascarosepion bandense; assembly: GCA_037127315.1. Classification (NCBI taxonomy): domain Eukaryota; kingdom Metazoa; phylum Mollusca; class Cephalopoda; order Sepiida; family Sepiidae; genus Ascarosepion; species Ascarosepion bandense. The sequence continues at coordinate 3,872,488 of JBBBDQ010001490.1, forward strand.
CAACGATATTGGCATAGCAAAACATGCCTCCTGAAATTTTCTCCACACGTCATAGTGGTGGAGGTTCCCTAATGGTATGGGGTGCCTTTTCTTATAGAGGGATGATGGAGCTCCAGGTGCAGGGTCGTCAGACAGTGGCTGGTTATGTTAGCATGCTACAAAAAGCATCTTTGATGACGAAGGGCCATCGTTTGTGTGGGGATGGATGGTTATTCCAACAGGATAATGCTGCAATCCACGCTGTAAGACGGACCTTGACCTTTCTACAAGAAAATGGGGTCCATCTCTTGGGACATCCTGCATGCTCACCAGACTTGAACCCAATTGAAAATGTTTGAGGATGGATGACAAGAGATGTTTATCGAAATGGCAAACAGTATTCAACAAAAAATGAACTTCGTGAAGCCATCTTCAGAAGCTGGAGCAACATCCTCCGCACCTTAATGGAAACGCTTATTTCTAGCATGCCCGACAGAATTTTTGAAGTCATCAAAAGCAGTGGAGGTAGAACTCATTATTAAATTTGGTTGTTGAATATTTTCATCCACTTTTTATACACTTTTTGTACAATTTCGTAGAATTTTTGTCTCTGGTCTTATAATTTTGATCATGTGTAAATCACCTCATTTTATAAAAATGTAAATTTCTAAATAAAATGTTTGGAATATAGCTTTTTGTTTCCATAACCTTTTAGATTGTAGTATTGGTAACCTTAAGTGGGAGAAGTTTAAAATCTATCCATAAAAAAATTTTCTTTTTAAAGATTTCTAAGTGGTTTTAAATTTTTGATCGGGAGTGTACATCTCCCACGCTGCCAGTTTTCAACTCTATGAAAGCTGTAAAGTGATGATTAGGAAACTAGCTCATATATGACACCTGTACAGTTTGTGGGTGGAGGTTTAATTCGAAACTGTAAAGACAAACATTGAAATTGTGGCGACACTAAATAGTTCTCGTCTTACACATATTTTTTCACTTTCTACCTTTTTATAGTAATTTTTCTTTCTTTTTTTAACGATCCATTTCTCTTTCTTTTTCTTCCTTTTTATTCTTACTATCTTTTTCCTTTTATCACGTTCTTTCTTTCATAATAATTCACTTACTCTTCTTTCTTTTTTCGTTTTTCTTTCTTTTTTTAACTATTCTTTTTGTCTTAACTATATTTGCTTTCTTTGTCTTTCTTTTTTCACTTTCTTTTCATAATCATTCACTTCTTCTTCTTCTTCTTCTTCTTCTTCTTCTTCTTCTTCTTCTTCTTCTTCTATGTGCCTTGTTCTTTCCGAACGTAGGCGATCATGGCTTTTCACGTCTCGTTATCTCTGGTGGCACTTAGCACGCTTTCTCCTGTTACACCACACAACCCCCGTTCTGTCATCCACCTGCTCAAGCCCTTCAAATATGTTATCCGCTGCTTTCCCCTGTCTCTTTTCCCCTTTATCTGGCCTGTTAGTATCAGTTTCTCCAAGCCCTTCTTCCTCATTGCATGTCCCAGGAACTTTAGCTGTCTTTTCTTGATGCTCAGTATTAATTTACTTTTCATTTTCATCCTTTCCAAAACCTCATCATTGCTCACATGCTCGATCCATGATATCCGCAGCATCCTTCTGTAGAAACACTTTTCAGTTACTTAAAGTTTTTTCTTCATCTTTGATGACATTGTCCAGCATTCACTGCCATATTGAAGGAAGGACATCACATAGCAATCCAGTACTCTCTTTCTAGTTTCTAGCGAAATTGTCCTGTTTCTTAATACTTTACTCAACTTCTGGAATGCTTCCTTCGCCATGCCAATTCGCCTTCGGATCACTGTGTCGCACTTTCCGTCTTCTGTTATAACGCTTCCCAGGTATTTAAATTTTTGTACCTACTTGATTCTGGTATCCCCGACCTGTATTTGGCATTTTGGGCTATCCTTTTTACTGATGACCATGCATTCACATGCTCGAGCCATGATATCCGCAGCATCCTTCTGTAGAACCACATGTCAGTTACTTCAAGTTTTTCCTTCATCTTTGATGATAATGACCAGCATTCACTGACATATTGAAGAACTGACATCACATAGCAATCACTTACTCTTCTTCTTATTTTTCTTTCTTTTTTTAATGAGCCATTTCTCGTTCTTATTCTTTCGTTTTATTTTTACTATTTTTTTCCTGTATTCAATTTCTTACTTTTTATAATTCACATACTCTTCTTTCTCCCTTTTTTCTTTCCTTCTTACTTTTTTTTCTCCCTTTTTTCTTTCCTTCTTACTTTTTTTCTCCCTTTTTTCTTTCCTTCTTACTTTTCTTTCTTTTTTAACTATCCATTCCTCCCACTTTTTCATTTTATATATTTTTACTCTTTTTTCTTTTTTCACTTACTTTTCTTTTAATAATAATTCACTAAAACTCGTTTCTTTCATTCTTTTAACGATCCATTTCTCTTCCTAATTTTTTTTTATTTTTCATAATTTTTTCCTTTTACCTTTTTTTCTTTGCGTAAGAATTTAGTTACTTTACTTTGTGTTTTCTGTCTGTTTTAACGATCCGTTTTTTCTGTTTTTCTTTCTTTTTATTTACAGTATCTTTTAACATTTCTACTTTCTTCCTTTTCATAAGAATTCACTTACTCTTCATCTTTCTTTCTTTTTTTAAAAATCTCTATCCTTCCTTATATCTTTCTCCTATATTTTTCTATTTTGTTCTTTTCTCTTCCTTTTATAATTTACTTACTCATCTTTCTTTTTTAACTATCCATTTCTTTTCTTTTTTCTTCTATGTTTTTTATTTTTACTCTTCTTTTCTCTTTTTGATTTCTTTCTTTTCATAATGATTCACTTACTCTTTTTTCTTTCTTTTTTAACGATCCATTTCTTTCCCTTTTTCCTTCTTTTTATTTTAACAATCTTTTTCCATTTTTCACTTTCTTCGTTTTCATAATAATTCTCTTAATCTTTATTTCTTTGTTAACGATCAATTTCTCTGTCATTTTTCATTTTTTGTTGTTGTTGCTATCGTTTGCCTTTTTGCAATTTTACCCTTTTCGAAATAATTCATTTAATCTTCATTCTTTCTTACTTTTTTAACTATATATTTCCTTTCCTTTTTTCCTGCCTTTCATTTTTACTATCTTTTTTATTTTATTTCCCTTTCTTCCTTTTCATAAAAATTCATTTACTTTCCTTATTTTCTTTCTTTTTAATGATACATTTCTTTCCTTATTTCCTTCTTTTTATTTTTATTAAATTTTTATTCTTTCCTTCTTACTTTTTCTTTCTTTTTTTCTTTGTTAATGATCCATTTCTCTCCCTTTTTCCTTTTCATTTTTATTATCTTTTGCCTTTTTTACTTTCACCTTTATCATAAAAACTCACTTTTCGTTTTTCTTTCTTTCTTCGTTAACGATCCATTTCTCACCCTTTTTTTTATTTTTAATATCTTTTGCCGTTTTTTCAATTTCAACCTTTTCAAAATAATCCACTTTTTCTTTTTTCTTTATTTCTATTTTAGCGATCCATTTCTTTCAATTTTTCTTTCCTTTTATTTTCATTATATTTTTCGGTTTTCACTTTCTTTCTTTTCTTTTCTTTTTTTTTCAATGATTCATTCCGCTCACTTTTTATTTTCATTTTTACAATGTTTTTCCATTTTTTCCTTTTGGAAAAAGTGGGAGAATGGATAGTTAAAAAAAATATTCGTTTCTCAGGATTTTGCATTTTTTATATTTTTACTCACTTTTTCCTTTTTTCACTTGCTTCTTTTTCATAATAATTCACTTAATCTTGCTTCTTTCTTTCTTACATAATTTCTGTTGTTTTTAGCTAATCTATTTCTCCTCTTTTTTTTTATTTTTGTCTTGTTTCTCTTTTACAATTTTCATATTAATTCATTTACTCTTCTTTCTTTCTTACATAATTTCTTTTGTTTTTAGCTCATCTATTTCTCCTCTTTTTCTTATTTTTGTCTTGTTTCTCTTTTACAATTTTCATATTAATTCATTTACTCTTCTTTCTTTCTTACATAATTTCTTTTGTTTTTAGCTCATCTATTTCTCCTCTTTTTCTTATTTTTGTCTTGTTTCTCTTTTACAATTTTCATATTAATTCATTTACTCTTCTTTTTTCTTTCATTTTAACGATCCAGTTCTCTTTTTCCCCTTTTTTTACTATGTTTTGCCTTTTTGTTTCACTCTTTTCATGATGATACACTTACTCTTTATTTATATTTTACTCTTTCTTTCTTTCTTTCTTTCTTTCTTTCTTAACAATACATTCCTCTCCCTTTTTCTTTGTTTTGTTTTTATAATATTTTATTTTCATCACTTTTTTCCTTTTTGTAATAATTCACTTCGTTGTTTCTATCTTTCTTTCATAATTTCAGTTCCTCTTTCTTTTTTAACGATCCATTTCTCTACCTTTTTCTTTTTTATTTTACTGTCTTTTTCCTATTTTCACTTACTTCCTTTTCATTATAATTCACTTACTTTTCTTTCTTTCTTTCTTTCTTTCTTTCTTTCTATACTATCAATGTCTTTCTTTTTTTATGCCTTTCTATTTTTACTATCTCTGGCCTTTTTTTTACATTCACCCTTTTCATAACAGTTAACTTACTTTTCTTTCTTTCTTTCTTTCTTTCTTTCTTTCTTTCTTTCTTTCTTAACTATACATGTCTTCCTTTTTTATCTCTTTCTATTTCTACTATCTCTGGCCTTTCTTAACCTTCACTCTTTTCATAACAATTCACTTACTCTGCTTTCTTTCTTTCAATTATTTTTTGATTACTTTGGTTTCTTTTTTTTTCTATTACTTTTTACGATCTTTTTTTTCAATTTTCTTTTTGCTCATTTCTTTTTTGTTATCTTTCGAATTCTCCTTTTTTTAGTTGTTTTCTCTCGTTTGTTTGTTTTTTTTTCTATTGCATTACTGTCGTCCATACTTTCCTTTGTTGTCTTTCATTATTTTTCTTTCTATCATTCTTCCTTCATTTCTTTTCGTTAGGTTCCTTTCCTTCGTACTTTTACTTTAGTTTGTAGCTTTCTATTTTTCTTCTATTTCTTTTTTTTCAATGTCTCTTTCTTCGTCTCATTCATTTTATTATTACTTTTCTTGCATTCTTCCTTCCATTTCTTTCAGTTGTTTATCTTTATATTACTTTTATTTCATTCATTTTCCTTTCTTTTCAATACTTTTCTTTCATTCATGCATCAATTCCCTCTCGTTTTCTTTTACTTTTGTTTGTTTGTTTCTTTCTAACACTTTTCTTTCTTTCTTTATCTCGATTATTTTTATTCTTACTTTCTTATATTTTATCTTTCATTTTTTCTTTTACCTATTTTTTCTTTAGTAAATTTTTTGTTTTCTTCTGAAATATTCTTTCTTTCATTTGCTTTCTTTTTGTTTTTATATTACTTTTCTCCCATTTGTTTTTTCCTTTCTTTTCATTACTGTATTTCATTCATTTATTCTTTTTTTTTATTTCTTTTACATTTTTGTTATTCTTGGTTTCTTTTATTCTATATTTCATTTTTTTTTCTTTTGCCTATTTTTTTCTTTTGTACATTTTTTCTGTTTTCTTTTTAATTATTTTTCTTTCATTTGCTTTCTTTTTTATCTTTATATTACTTTTCTTTCATTCATTTTTCCTTTCTTTTGATTACATCATTTCATTCATTCATACTTTTTTCTTTCTTTTACTTTTGTGGTTGTTTATTTCCATAACATTTCTTTCTTTCTTACTTTGTGTTACACTTATTTTGTTCTACTTTATTTTGTTCATCGTTTTTGTAGCAATTTACAAAATAAATTCATTAACAAAAAAAACAAAAAAACAAAAAACAAAAAAACAAAACAAAAAACAAAAAAACAAATGGCTAAACTCACGGTATTAAACAAAGAAATTCACTCGAATAAACCTTACCGTTCGGCGGGATTTGCTCCACAAGTGTCACATATAGTACATTTTGATTTCCTAAAGAGTTGGTGTAACCCGTATTACCCGATCACCCGTAAAAGGAGCACAATTCCAGGTCACTTTTTCATAGTAGGTCATTTCCAAATTGTTCTTTAAAAGCTGTCCAAAAATAACGAGTGAGAGATGTATATATTATTTTTGCAAAATTTTTAAAAACAAGAATTAACTTTTGTTTACAAATGTGTCGATCGCTGAAAAAATGGCCAAAAAATTGAAATCTTTTAAAAATTTAAAAATTTTAGATTCCAATGAATATAACATCTGTTTGAAATACACCCGAGGTTTTTACTTAGTGAAAATAGTAAATTTAATCATTTCAGTTAAGCTAAAATTAAAATTTCAAGAAAAAGCTTTTATTTTTAAAAATTCAGTTTAAAAATTAAGTATCGAAAATAGAGTGGAGGTACCTACTTCAGTCAGTTAAGTGCCATACGTGATACACGCTTGGGCGATCATGTCCCGAAAGAGACATGACTGATTGGGCAGAAGATTATCCCGCAGTAGGTTGCTATTGCTTTCTGCGGTAGACTGGTTGCCGACCAAGGCTATAGAACCCAATCTGTCCTGCTATTTAGCCCATAACTGGAAGGAATAGACGGATTAATACTTTTCCCAAGGGTATTTGCGCGTAAGTGAATTCAATAGATTCAACTGGAATTCGAACTCGGCTCCCCGGTCTCTCGTTCCGAGCCGATATTGGAAAAAAGTGAGATACAAAGGGAATGAGGAGAAAAGGGTATGTAGAAGGTAAATAAAGCTACAGAAAATTAAATTAAATTAAATTAAATTAAATTAAATCAATCAATCTATCTATCTATCTATCTATCTATCTATCTATCTATCTATCTATCTATCTATGTTAGCATGCAAGGCAACTGGGCGTTCAAGTTAAAATGTAGATTTCGGATTACATCTGAAGTACAAAATGACTATCCCCGCAAATCGTATTTTAAAATGTATTGTATTGAACTTATTAAAAAAATAATATTATTCAGTAAGCATTTCTTTCCACTCGAATTCTTATGAAGAAACGGTGGGAGGATACCGTCAATTAAATACCACAATCTACACTACATCATAAGTGAAAGCTGTGGTTTCGCTAGGCTGTTACGTAGCGCGAATTACTTTTCCCCGCTACCCATCCACTCGTGTCACTGTTTTTGCGATCTTCAAACGGCTTGTTGGGACACACCTCCCTTATCAGCAATCTACCATAAACTACAGGATTTAAGGTTCACATTTTATACCTGGAGTATAAAACGGTTACATATTTTGGGAGATTTTTTAAGGTTAAAAGGTCGCCAGTAATATTAAAAAATTAAAATTGAAGCATTCTAATAGTCAATTGAATTTTAGGTACTTTGGCTTTATAGAAGGTACCTTCACTAAATCGCTAAAAAAAGAAAAAAGAAAAAGTAAAAACAGCATTGAATGAATAGAAAAAGCCCCAAACATAATAAAAACGAACATTTTCCATCAAAATGCTTATATTATTTTTATGAGGAAAGATAAAAGTATTTCTTAATTATTTTTTAAAAATTTTAATTTCTTCTAACACGTTCGAAATTTTGGTAAAATACCTTATTTTGATTTTAGTTAGCGGGTAACCAAATAGTTACGAGAGATTACAATGGAAAATGTAATATTACATAACTCAGTTTTTTTTCTGGTGACAAACACTTTAATTTGGAAATTCTTGCAAAAATCCAATAATTATCGGATCTTTAATGAAACTTTCAGAACTTATTCACAGATTTGTTTTTTTGTTTGTTTTGTTTTTTTAATCATATCACCCCAAGCAAGGCGATAACGCCACTGATGCGCAGGGGGCTACGTAAGGGTAAAAAGAATGGAAAAGAGAAAGCCGGAAACCGCATCCTAAACAGGAAACAAGGGATGAGCCTTTTCACCTGTTCAATAGATGTGGGTGGAGTGTGAACCGGGCAATAGTTTAGACTATCTACTCCAATTAGATTATCTACTCCAATTAGACTATCTACTCCAAATGAAATTATTTTTAAAATTATTATTTTTAAGAAATTCTGGTAAAAATATATGTTTTTACATGTTACCCCAACCCTCCACATAAATTCATGAAATGTTAAAAAATGAAATTTTGTTGCGGTAAACGATTTTATTAGTTAAACGCACGAATCATCTACTATGTTTTTGAAAAATTTTGTCTCTCTTTCCGAAAATCTACTCCTAATAGTAAAATAAAAAACGCAATATAACTATGACATTATTTAATTTAATAAGCTTTTAATTGCTTGAATAAATAATAAAAATAAAACACATAATAATCTGAAGAAAAAAAAATTCGATTAATTATGAAATTTTAAAAGAATTGTTTTCATTTCTTTTAATTATAATAATTTATAAAGTTTTTAAAATGTTTTTACATTCTTCGAAGATTTGTTGTGGTTAGTCTAAAAACTTATTAAGCGAAAATCATATTTAGTAATCGAAAATTTAAAAAAATTATTATTTTAAAATAATCTTTAATTTTTTTTTGTATTTGAAGTTTTTTTGTATGGTAATTTGTATATGTAAATTAAAAGGTCATGTTATTCTGAGTTTCCTACCCTTACCTGAAAAAAATTTATAGTTATGTCACTAGTGATTACCATACTTATCTTATCTCTAATGTGACAATCTGTCAACACATTTGATTTACAGCGAACTGGTTAAAAAGTTCAACTCTGTGATTAAGAAATAGTTTTATTTTAAATTTCATGCTATAAAGAATTAATACTTGTGTAAATCAGATTAATTTAACATAAAATTTGCTAATTTTCCAAAAATAATGTGTTACAGATGTATATTTATTTTTGCAAGATTTTTAAAACTGAGTATTAACTTATGTTTACAAATGTGTCGATCGCTTAAAAATGGCCAAAAATTGAAAGAATAAAAAAATTGAAATTTTTTAGATTCCAATCAATATAATTTTTGTTTGAAATGCACCAAAGTATTTTGCTTGCTGAAAATAGTAAATTTAATCAATTAGTTTTAAATTAAAACTAAAATAAAACTTTTAAGAAAACTTTTTTATTTAAAAAAAATTCAATTTAAAATTGAGATATCGAAAATAAGTGGAGGTACCTACTTTACTGTCTTACTTACGAAGACACTTGTTGAAGAAATGGAAAATTAACAATAAATTATAAATTTACTATAGATACTGCTTTTATGTTCTGATAATGACATGTATGGACGGCCGTATTTATAAAAAATCGGTTACAGATACAAAAATGAATTCAAAATTATTTTTTAAAAGCTGGGGATCACTGAATTGTAGTAAGCTTTTGCATTTATTATAAGTAAATACAATTTTTTGTTTAATAACCGTATCACTTGACCGCTACAAATTAATACAGAATTTTAAAATATTTAAAACTGTATAAATTATTTAAATTTAAATTAAAAAATATAAATAAAGACAGTTCTTGTAAAAATTGGTTATTCACCGAAAGTTTTTCATAAGAATTTATTGAAAGTTAAAAAAAAAAAAAAAAGTGGATGGTAACAGATGTAAAAAAAAATATTTCTTTTAAGATTTTTTTTTTAAAACAAACGTTTGAAAAATACTTTTCTTAATTTGTGAATAAGTCCAGAAAGATTCATTAGAATCTTACAATTATCTGATTTTTGCAAGGATTTCCAAATCAATGTACCGTGCACCGCAAAAATACTATCAAATTTTCTGTAGAAACTTATGATCCCACGATAGCACCAGAAAAACAATTTTTTACATAAAAAAATCCTGTAATCTTTTCTCTTAATAATAAAAATCCTGTCATCTTTTCTCTTAATAATAAAAATCCTGTAATCTTTTCTCTTAATAATAATAATTTTGGCAAGCAGGTTTTTATCGTAAAGTGCTCGATGTTGGTGTAGAGATAGAGAGTTGATAGATTTAATGCAAAGAACGTCATTTTAACTGAGCAGGTTCATGTCGATTTCGAAGTTTCATCAGAATGACGTTATGATGTCGTCACTCATCAAGGGTCGGTTTTTTCGATCTGCAAAAAAATCGATCGAAAAAAAACCCAGCTCTGATGAGTGACAACATGATAATGGCGTTCTTACGAAACTTTGAAGTCGGCATGAGCCTGTTTAATTAAAGTGACACATTCTCTGCATCAAACCTATATATCATGTAACGAGGAAAGAGGGATTGGATAATTAGATATTCACGGAAAAGGTTAAGGGAAGGAGAGACAGGGGAAAGCAACGCGTGACATACTTGATGGACATGAGCAGATGGATGGCGGAGCAGGGTTTTGGAGGGGTAACAGGAGAAGGGTTGCTAAGAGCTACAAGGGATAGGAAGATGTGGAAGGCCATAATCGCTTACGTTCTGAAGGGAAATGACACACACACACACACACACACACACACACACACACACATATATATATATATATATATATATATATATATATATATATATATATATATATCGTAAATAATCAGGCCGGTAGTAATAAATACATAATACTGTTTGACTATAAACAGAATATCTACTTAAATACTAGTATCGATCTAAAATAATGTTCAAACAAATCATTTCATATATATGTTTCATGTTTCATTGCTAAACGCAATCGGCAGGCCATGTGCGCTGTGCATTTGCTCGACTTTTTATATATGCAGGTCAGTGATGCATTGTAGGTAGTCTAGTGTATTGTCGGCAGTCGCAACAAAACATCACTTACAAATACGCGAACAGTACAATGCTTTTTAAACATATCTAGGAAATTAAAAACAATTGACACCAAAAATATTACAGAAAATAAGGAAAAGAACATCAGCCTACAACAATCAACCCAGAAACTGTAAACTCTGTAAAAATAGCTCTAATTACTTTCTTAGACGAAAATAAACTACCAAAAATATGATCAGAACTCATCTCAAAAAGGCAGACACAAAAACAAATTACTTAAAAACATTACTTAAAAATGGGAAACTAAAAACGAACAAGAATAAATGAAAATAAATAAAATAAAATTATATAAAAAGTTCAAAACTCCCGAGATCGTGTAGCCAATTCAACGAGCGAAACTAATCTCGTACCGTCATCGATCGTAATCATTATGATAAATTACAATTATTTGTTTGAGTGTGTTGTGTGCAAAGACAACGGAAGTAGAGGTGGTGAAAAGAAAAGGAAAAGGAAGAATGATAAAGAAAGAGAGGAAGAAAGAAAAAGGGGGGAAGAGGAAAGGGAAATAGAGGAAGGAAAAAGTGTATTGGATTGGCAGACAGAAGAAAGGGATCGCCATTAAACAGGGGTGGGAGAAATAGAGTTAGATGCATTGACATAAAGAATAAAATGTATTTAGAAATGCAAGATGTCGAGTTTTACCCGGCCTTTTAAATTTTTTTTTCCATTTCAAACCAAAAAGGTGTCTAAATAATGTAAAGATCAAAATAATTTTAGTCAAAAATTTCCCCTGGAATTAAAAAAAAACGTGGGTAAAGGAGGGAAATAAAAACAAAACAAAAACTGGGAAGTTAATCTATAAGTAAATTATATTGTTAATGAGAAGAAAAACAATTATTATAAGGAATATTAAAGTTTATATTAAATATAAGAAATAAAATTTGTGATGGTACAATTGCTTACATAATACTTCTAAAATAAATAATTACATTTAAAACGAGAGGAAATAAAAAGAAAGCATTACGTCTCCAGTTTCTGAAAGGTTTTTTTCTGTTGCTGAGGTGATGTGTTGTCCCCCGTGGGGATCTTCATATCGAAATGGCCATTCAACATCTTTGAATTAATCCTTTTTTAATATATATATATATATATATATATATATATATATATATATATATATATATATATATATATAAACATGTTATGGAAATTAACGAATTTTAACGAAACTTGGTTATAAGCAACCGACAATTTGCAATGAATTATTTTGAACATTATTGTCGGTTGCTTATAACCAAGTTTCGTTAAAATTCGTTAATTTCCGTAACATGTTTACATTTGTTGACATTTACGATACATTTCAGAGTAGATATGCTATTCATAGTCAAGTGGTTAAGACAGTACCAGATCAAATCGTAAGCTTCCCCTATGTAAATAGGTGTCGCAGGTTCGAATCCTGCTGGATAGCGCACATTTTCGCAATAAAAAATTTATCGTGAAATAATCAGGCCGGTTGATATAAATATAAAATACTGTTTAATTAAAAATCAGAATATCTACTTAAATACGAGTATCGGTAAAAATAATGTTCAAAATAATATATATATATATAATTCATCTCAAGTAATATTACTGATAAGAAGGGATAAACTTTAACCTTCTGCTCGGATGAGCTTAAGTCATTGATGCCTCCTCAACAGGTGTTTACCCGTTCAACCAGACTGGCAACTGGGTCCCACCCATTCACAGTCAGGTTAGCCAAACGCAGACGACAATTCTACTCCTGCAGCTTCCTCTCTCGCACTTCCCGCCTGTGGAACTCACTCCCGTATTCTTGCTTTCCTGACGGCTACAACCTCCAGAAATTTAAAAGCAAAGTTAATACTCACCTACTAACCACTGGCCTCTAGCTCTCTCTCCCCTCCCCTGTATAACCTTCCCTTTCTCTCCGCCCATGTACCTGTCATTGCACCTGCTTTCTCAGCTTTCTATTGTTCCTTTCTAACTAGCTTGTACTCCTCACTCTTTTGTAATTAATCTCTTTACATTTATGTAACCCCCTGCACATCAGTGGCGTTTCTGCCTTGCTCGGGGTGAAATGATTAAAAAAAAAAAAAAATTCCACTGTAAGCCTGATAATTCTTTTTGTTATTGATGGGGGAGATATTGGCTTGGTAGATTACTTGGGTAGAACTACATTTGCCTTCTAACGGACAGTTATTGATGGACCTATAATTGCAAGATTGTAAAATACGAGTTCTACCATTAGTCTTATCCAAATTCTTTAAAATTTGACTATTGTGGGAATTAATAATATTGACCATATTGTGTGGGCAGTTTTAAGAGTATTTCTATGAAAGATTTTGCATAGTGGATTATTGGTGTATGAATGTTTGCCTACTAATTTCAAAAAATATTTCCCCATATTCATTTTAGATATGTATTTGACTATTGTGGGAATTAATAATATTGACCATATTGTGTGGGCAGTTTTAAGAGTATTTCTATGAAAGATTTTGCATAGTGGATTATTGGTGTATGAATGTTTGCCTACTAATTTCAAAAAATATTTCCCCATATTCATTTTAGATATGTATTTGACTATTGTGGGAATTAATAATATTGACCATATTGTGTGGGCAGTTTTAAGAGTATTTCTATGAAAGATTTTGCATAGTGGATTATTGGTGTATGAATGTTTGCCTACTAATTTCAAAAAATATTTCCCCATATTCATTTTAGATAGTCTACGGAATGGAGTAGAGGGTGCTTAAACCGTACTAATTTCCTTTTTCTCCGTCTATTTCTCGCACTAGATGGCTCAGAATTAACAACTAGTTTTACATATGCTAATCTATTATTGAAGCCGCTTTCCTGGAGGGCTATATTATATATATATTTTTTAATTTTCATCGAAACTTTTGAGGGTGAAAGATAATCGATTATTTCTATTGTTAACAATGTTAGGTATTTGCTTTATAATAGTATTCGAGTGGATGAAATTACATTAATTTAGCTAGGGGTATCATTTTCTTTTTGATAAGATTGATAAGAACCATTATTAAGATTAAGGATGATGTAAAAAATCGACTATTTTTAGATTAGAGGAAACTTCAATTTTAAAAGAAAAAAAAACAAAAACGAAAAGCATTAGTAATAAATTGGTGATAACCCGTGAAGAGTGGATGAACAGGTCCACCTACGAGTCAAGATGCTGGAGGTAACATCAATCAGCGAACTGTATTATTTTACTTTATATTAATTCTCTCTCTCTCTCTCATTCTTTATATATATAGTCTTTTTCCACAGATAATTTTCATACCAACTTGATCACCCGAAGAAGAGGCGACCAAAACACATGGTCAGCTTCGAAACGCGAAAATTTTTGTGTAGTGATACTTTGAATTTATAAACTATTGTAACAACAATTGCAATATAACGCTCTACGTTTGTATCGAGCACTCTTTATAAAAATGCATGAACAACAGGTTAAAAAAACTACGAGTTCTACAACTTTGTTACAATATATATATAGATATATATTAGTCATCCACATACAAGCCTGTTTCGCTGTATCACAGCTCATCAGTGTGGTTAGACACATCCACTTGCTTCTGGCCGGGATCGAAACTCGACCGATTTGATGTGAGTCGGAGTCGCTACACCCATAAGCTATAGGTGCATGGAACCAGAGAAGGGAAATTTTAACTTGTTGTACATAAGCAGTGTATACACACGCCAGTCACCGAAAGAACTCAATTCATTTATGAAGAGTCATGAATATTCGCAGAAGTGGAAACTGCTTTAATTTTTTTTTTCTCTAGTGAGCTCAATAGCAATAAGAGCATTATATATATAAAGAGAGGGAGAGACTAAGAGTGTGAGAGAGAGAGAGAGAGAGAGAGAGAGAGAGATTATATTTTGATAATCCAGTGTACATATGACTCCGACTACCAGTGTTGTGGTCAATATATATATACTATTACATTAGAACATGTGAAACTACAAACTACAACAAAATTGTACATTTTGTTTTGACAATGTCTCATCAGATAGCCAAAAATGATGGCACTGTTTGAAATTAATGTTTTGAATGTCACAATTATTTTCTTCATTCTTATTCATTTGGGTTTCTATCTATCTATCTATCTATCTATCTATCTATCTATCTATCTATCTATCTATCTATCTATCTGCACTACCGGCCATAATTATTAGACAAACCCAGTTTTTTAAAAGAAATGATGTATTTCATACTATTTTTAGTATTTATTATCAAATGAAAATGGAATGTTTTTGTTATTATTACTTTGCAAAATTTTACAAGGCAAAGAAGCAAAGATGAACTCTTCCGAATTACCCTAAATTTCCTTCATTTTTTTATTTTATT
>JBBBDQ010001490.1:3890000-3901119 GCA_037127315.1 Ascarosepion bandense
GTGTATACATTGGTGCGAACGTGTCTGTAGCGAAACTGAAACCGGCATATTGGTTACAGAATTGGCTTTCCTGAGGCTTATTTGCAGAAAAATAACACAATTTCTTGCTCCCAAATTCTTTTGCCAAAAGCAAAGGTAATTCTATTACCTGACCAATCAGGAAACGAGTCAGGTTATAGAATGGAGCCTTCTGATTGGATTAAGATAAGTTACTGATCTCCTCGGTGACGTCAGTGCTAAAAGTCGCCAATCGATTCAGCGTTCCCCAAACCATAATCAGGAAAACGCGAGACAGGGGATCAGAAAGCGTCAAGTAAAATGGCTTCAAATACACAAACAATGCGCAAATATCGCTGAAAGATTTTTTTTGTTTTCTTATAGATTTATTTAAGTTTTTGCTTGTTCGTTTTGGTTCGGTTAATATTTGCGCGACCAAATAGAACTTGTTAAGCTACTTTGTTTCCGTGTGGTTATCTCTCAGAGCCCAAAACAGCAACTATTTGTGTATGTGAGACTTCTTATCGGGTTGATCTTTGCGCTTAACAACAGAGTTATCTCCCTTAGTTGTTTATTTTCTTTCATTTTTCCTTTTTTTTTTTTTTTTTTCCTTTTTTAAAGTTTGTTACAGTTACAGTTATTTCGTACTGATATCGATCTCAGGAAAGAATAATGGACGATTTATACGGATACACTTACCCGAAACCAATAAAATAAGTAAGTAAATACATAAATAAATAACTAATAATACAGGTAGGAGAAAGATACAAAATAAAACAATAAAAATAAAAACGAAATCAAAGAAGACGAAGAGAAAAAGAACAAAAAAATAAAAAGAAACAAAGAAACAAAGAAAAAGAATAAAACAAGAAAAAGAAGAATTTTGACATATATACTTACCTGAAACTAATAAAATAAAATAAAACAAATAACTAAATAATAATAATAATAATAATAATAATAATAATAATAATGCAGTTTGGAGAAGTGGTAGAATGATATAGAATAAAAAAAGAAGACGAAGAAGAAAACTAGAGGTTATAATTAAATGAAAAAGAAAGCAATATAAAGAAAAAAATCAATAAGAGCATAAGACAAAAAAGTAAAAAAAGAAAAGGAAAAGAAAAAAAAACGTATGAAGTAAAAAAAAAACAGAAGACAAAGAGGAAAAGAACAAGAAGGAAAAAGAAAACGAAAATGAAGAAAACGTTATAACAAAATGAAAAAGAAAGCAATAAAAGGAAAATGATTAAGAGCAAAAAGCGAACAGGAAAAAGATAAAGAAAAAAAAAAGGAAGTCAAAAGAGGATAAATGAATACGAATTGAGAGGGAAAAGAATTATGGCAGATTTGAACTAATAAACTTATTCAAAAACAATAAAATAAAAGTAAATAAACAAACAAATAATAATAATAATAATACAACTAACGGAAATAGTAAAAATGTTCAAGATGAACCAATCAAAAGAATAAAGTAAAAGAAAAGTACAAAAACGAAAATACATACGAGAAGATAAGAAGACAAAAGAAGAAGAAGAAAAAAGAAAGCAAAGTAAAGGAAGAAAAAAAAAACAAGAAAACAAAAAAAAAAATCAAAGAATTACCGCAAAAATAAGCTAAGGAAAATTATAATACGAAAGAAAGAATTGGCAAAGCAGTTTCTTTTTTCTTTCTATTTTTTCTTTTTCGACTAATCTCGTCTCCTCCAGAAATTATATCAACGATTTCCAAAGTTATTTCTTTCTTCAGTTTTGTTTCGTTAAAACGCAAGCAAAACATTGTAAATTCGACAAGCAAATAAACTCGTACGAGTCAAGCGAAGAAGGCGTTTGATTGAGTTAACGTTTGTGCGACAACGTGATCTTGCGAGAGAATTCCCGAAAAGAACGAGATTGAGTAAGAAAAAAAATTTCTGCACGTAATCATTTAACAAGATAAGGAAACCGTATTAGCAGCCACCAAATATTCACAGGAATTCTTCTACCGTTATCAGTATGTTTGCTAATGTTAGAGATCAGGTTTCGAATATTAGAATATGCCATATGAAAGGGTATTAAATTCATAAAATATTTCATTTGCCTTTTTATGCCCATTTCGGAGGTAGGCGACACGACTCTCTACTGCCTCCTGTTCTTTGTAGAAACAACATTTCTCCACATACTGTTCCAACTAATTCACATTTTGCTATACATTTAAATAAATTCGTCAGGTAGGATTTTTGCTGTTTACTTCTGTCCTTGTTGCTTTCATTGTGTCCTGTCTATGTTAAATTTTTCAAGCCCTTCTTCTTCATCATATATAATGAATGGTTGGAAAACATAGCTCTTGTTGTGCACAGTAATACAAATACCAACAAGTAATTTATTGTCTTGAAACATAAATCGGGCATGTTTATGATTGTATATTATCCTACCAGCCCTTTATCAACCGCAGTTAAAAAGGCCATATACCACCGTGGAGAAGTTGAATAAACAACAAGTTCACAACAGTTAATCGTGGACTCCGTAAATATTTTTATGTCTATATAGAATACACTTCACCAGGGTAATATATTCAAAGTTTTCCTTCTAGATTCGTTGCCAACCTAATCTGCTTTACTATTTGACCTATAGCCTAGGTAAGAACAGATAGATTCATAACTTTCCAAAGAGTATTTCTGCGAAAGTGAATGTCTCAAACTCGACCAGATACGAACTCGGCTCGCCGATTTCACTAAAGCATTGAACCATCACACTAAACTAACACTAAAGATATTGAATTATCACACCAAATTAACACTAAAGTCATTAAACCATGACACTAAACTAACACTAAATCCACTAAGCCACCACACTAAACTAACACTAAAATCAATAAACCATCATCCTAAACTAATATTAAAACCATTAAACTATCACACTAAACGAACACTAAATTTATTGAACCATCACACCAAACTAACAGTGAAGCCATTGAACCATCATACTAAACTAACACTAAAGCCATTAAACCATCACACTAAACTAACACTAAAGGCATTGAACCATCACACTAAACTAACACGAAAGCCATTAAACCATCACACTAAACTAACAGTAAAGGCATTGAACCATCACACTAAACTAACACTAAAATCATTAATTCATCATCCTAAACTAATGTTAAAGTCATTAAACAATTCTTCTTCTATGTGCCCTGTCCCTTCAGGACGTAGGCGATCATGGATCTCCACGTCTCCCTATCCCTTGTGGCTCTTAGTATGTTTGCTCCTGTTGTTCCTGGCAACCCCCGTTCCGTCATCCACCTGATCAGACCCTGCAGATATGTTATCCGCTGCCTTACTCTCTCTCTCCTTCCTTCTATCTGTCCAGTCAGTATCAGGTTCTCCAGGCTCTCCTTCCTCATTGCATGTCCCAGGAACTTCAGTTGTCTCTTCCTGATGCTCAGCATCAATTTCCTTTTTGTTGCCATTCTTTCTAACACTTCGTCGTTGCTTGTATGCTCAGTCCACGATATCCGTAGCATCCTTCTGTAGAACCACATTTCGGCCGCTTCCAGTTTTGTCCTCATTTTTGATGATATTGTCCAGCATTCACAGCCGTATTGAAGAACTGACATCACGTAGCAGTCTAGCACTCTTTTCTTCGTTTCTATTGAGATTTTCCTGTGTGTTAGTATTTTGCTCATCTTCTGGAACGCGTCCTTTGCCATGCCAATTCGCCTTCGGATCTCCGTGTCGCACTTTCCATCTCCTGTTAGAACACTTCCTAGGTACTTAAATTCTTGGATTTGTTTGATTCTGTTATCCCCCACCTGTATTTGGCATTTTGGGTTGTATCTTTTGCTGATGACCATGCACTCAGTTTTCTTAAAGTTTATTTGTAGTCCCTTCTTGTCACTCTCCACTGCTACTTTCTGTATGAGGTCTTGCAGTTTCCTTTCCGTGTCCGCAATCAGTACTGTATCGTCCGCGTATCTATGTTGTTCAGGTTGTGGCCTCCAATAACAAATCCTGGTGTGTCATCTAGGGTCCTCAAAATATTCTCGCTGTATAGGTTGAACAAATCCGGTGAAAAGACACATCCTTGTCTTACGCCTTTTTCTATCTTTGTGTATCTACTGAGGTCGTTACCTGTCCGTATGCAGGCCGTTTGCTGCCAGTAGAGATTCTTGATTATTCTTATGTCTTTGCCGAAAATGTCGAGGTTGCCTAGCATTTCCATCAATTCTTTGTGTCGTATTTTGTCGAATGCTTTCGCGTAATCAATGAAGCATAGGTACAAGTCTTTCTTCATTTGTAATGCCCTTTCAGAGAGCATCCTAATCATGAATATGGCGTTCCTTGTTCCAGTGTCTTTGACGAACCCGCACTGTTCCTGCCCTATCTCTGGCCTGATTCTGCTTCTCGCTCTATTCCTCAGGATTCTGACAATCAGTTTTGTAATGTGACTCATTAAGCTGATAGTTCTGTGTAGTTCGCACTCGTTAGCACCAGGTTTCTTCGGCAGCGCTATAAATATCAACTTGCATAGGTCGTCTGGTATTATTCCGCTGCTATAAATTTCGTTTATTATGTCGGTAATCTTTTCTATGCCATATTCTTCTAAGGCTGTCAGCAGCTCTATCACTATGCCATCTGGGCCAGGTGCTTTGTTTCTGTTCATTTTGGCCATTGCAGCTTCCACTTCGGATTTTAGTATTTCCGGTCCATCCATCTCCTTGTGTATTCTCGGTTGTTCTCTCTTGTCGCAAAAGAGATCCTTTATGTATTCTTCCCATCGCTGGAGTATTTCCTCTTTCTCTAATATGATTGTCCCTTCCTTGGATTTTATGCATCCTGTTGAGGAACAGGTTTTTTGTTCTGTCAGTTCTCTTATCTCTTTGTGCATCTCTGCTTTGTTGTTTCTGCTCAGTCTCTCTACTTCTGCACATTTGTTGTTGAGCCATTCCTCTTTGGCTTGTCTGCATTTGTTCCTTATCTCCCTGTGAAGTTTTTTGTACTCTGCTCCGTGTCTTGGCGTTATTTTTTGTCTCCTTTGCATCATGTGGAGGATCTCTTCGGTCATCCACTCGTTTTCTGTGTCTGATTTCCTTTGGGGCTATGTTGTTCGCTGAGGTCACCATTGCTTCTTTTAGTGAATCCCATTTTGAGTATCCTTTTCCAAATTGTTCTTCATATTTCTTTCTCACGCTGTTATTATATTCTTTCTGCAGGGTGAGATCGTCCTCTAGTGTGTCGTATTGCAGTCTTGGGGATATGCTGGGCTTCTTCAGTCTTCGGAGTTTCACTTTTAGTTTGCAGATGACTGGGACGTGGTCACTTCCGCAGTCAGCACCTGGGTATGTTTTGCATTGGACTACTGCGTTCCTGAATCTCTTGTTTATAGTTATATAATCTATTTGGTTCTTCGTGTCCCCTCCTGGGCTTCTCCATGTCCATAAACGTTGTGGGTGTTCTTGGAACCAGGTGTTAGTAATGACCTGGTCATTGGCTGAGCACCATTGGATCCATTTTTCTCCTCTTTCGTTGCGCTCTCCTAGTCCGAAGTTGCCGTTCGTGTCTCCTTCTCTATCTTTACCTACCTTTGCATTTAAGTCCCCCATTATTATCCTAAATTAAACCATTACACCAAACTAATGCTAAAGCCATTAAACCATCACACTAACTGGACACTAAAACAATCACACTATCTGTATTGTATATTAAAACTGTATATTAAAGCATCTATCAATAAAACGTACTTTTATGCTCATGAATGCTTACATAGCTATTGAAAATGGCCGAATAAACACAGAATAAAATTGCTCGTTTCATTTTTAAAGATATCGACAATGTTTTAGACGATTATTTCCGTTTGTGCTTTAATGAAATCCGCCGTTGTAGGAACCAGTAGTAGATGCTCATCTTGTTTGGGTGGAACAGGACTTCCTATCTCGATTCAAACTCAGACATGTCTCGATAGAATCTCTCATCACGATCTTCTGATCATCACTCATGGGAATGAAATCGATTAGAAAATGCTGAGATGAGAATCTAGGAAGTAGATTTGAAGACATGCTGGACATCCATCCACTACTTGATAGAATGAAACCCATGCAGTGGATAAACATATAGTACTATGATGGACATGTATGTGTGTACGAAAAAAAAGCACAAGAAAAAAGGCGCAAATACATGTATAGTTAGTATATATATATATATATATATATATATATATATATATATATATATATATATATTCTAAACATATACTGTTAAATATAAGAGAAAATGAATGTCTATTATGTTTAATGATGAGCCGTTCTAAACATCGTATTTTGGCTTTAATTTCGGGTGAAAATAAAGACAAAAATTCTCCAACATTTGGATAATTTTTTATTAAGTTTCTACGCTTTCGGCTCACATTAGCCATCTTCAGAGAGGTTACAAGGACGCTAACATAAAAAAAAACATCCACCATCAGCGACGATTTTATCTCGTGTTGACATGAAAAAAAATTATCTGCTGCCTCTATACACTATATATATATATATATATATATATATATATATATATATATATATATAGGCGTTTATTATTCTATCATTCTGCCAGATTTAAATTACAGGATGCCACATACCAAAATGTACTCACTCTTTAAACGACAATAAATGCAGTGTTGCAAACAAGATTTATAGTTAAAATTAATAACTAATAATTTCTCTGTAATTATCAAGACTTGGGTCTTTTAAGTGAGCAGGACAGGTTTTTGTTGTTTGGAATTTGGGGCGAATGCTAGAATTTAAATTAATTTAATGTAAAAAACCCAGCTGCCTTCAGTACTTCCAACACCTCTAACACTCCTAGCTGCGTACGTTGATACAAACCACCCTCATTCTCCTTGTATTCCATTAGTAAGGAATAAGTTCCACTCAGATAACATCTTCACGAGAACTGCTGCTTTGGAACTGAATTCATGCAGAATACTTTCTCGACAACAACAATGTTCAGCTCTTCAAGTCTGAGGTTAAATGTTAACTTTCCCACATTCCATATAAACTGACTCCTTTAACCAAAAAAACACTTTCTTACTCCGAACACAGCAGCCTCTATCTTAAGCGGACTTTAGGCTTTGTACACAGTGAACATTAGTAAAAAACAAAACAAAAAAAAACCTTCAAATATATTTATATCGTATTACTGACATCATTGACAACGCTTGGGCAATAGAAATTATGGAAATTTTGTATTCTCCCTTCTCTTCTTCTATGTGCCTTGTCCCTTCAGGACGTAGGCGATCAAGGCTTTCCACTTTTTCCTATCCCTGGTGGCTCTGAGCACGCCTTCTTCTGTTAAACCATGCAATCCTCGTTCCCTCATCCACCTGATTAGGTTCTTCAAATATGTTATCCGTTGCTTTCCCCTGTCTCTTTTTCCCCTCTATCTGGCTTGTTAGTATCAGATTCTAAAAGCCCTCCTTCCTTATTGCGTGTCCAAGGAACTTCAGCTATCTCTTCCTGATGCTCAGTATTAATTTCCTTTTTGTTTCCATCATTTCCAAGACCTCATCATTGCTCACATGCTCGATCCATGATATTCGCAGCATTCTTCTGTAGAACCACATTTCAGTTGCTTCAAGTTTTTCCTTCATCTTTGATGGTATTGTCCAGCATTCACTGCCATATTGAAGGACGGACAGCACGTAGCAATCCAGTACTCTCTTTCTAGTTTCTAGCAAAATTGTCCTGTTTCTTAATACTTTACTCAACTTCTGGAATGCTTCCTTTGCCATGCCAATTCACCTTCGGATCTCTGTGTCGCACTTTCTGTCTTCTGTTATAATGCTTCCCAGGTATTTAAATTTTTGTACCTGCTTGATTCTGGTATCGCCGACCTGTATTTGGCATTTTGGTCTGCCCTTTTTACTGATGACCATGCATTCAGTTTTCGTGCAGTTTATTTCCAGTCTTTCTTGTTATTTTCTTCTGCTACCTTCTGTAGGAGGTCTCGTAGCTTCCTTTCTGTGTCTGCTATCAGCACTGTATCATCTGCGTACCTTAGATTGTTTAAATTGTGGCCTCCGATTACGAATCCAGGCATAACTTCTAGGGTCCTGAAAATATTCTCGCTGTACAAGTTGAACAGATCCGGTGAAAAGACACATTCCTGTCTTACGCTCCTTTCTATCTTTGTATATGTACTCAATTCATTACCTGTCCGTATGCAAGCGGTTTGCTGCCAGTAAAGATTCTTTATTACTCTCAAGTCTTTCCCAAATATGTCCAGGCTGCCGAGCATCTCCATCAGTTCTTTGGAGCGTATTTCGTCAAACGCCTTCGCATCATCAATGAAGCACAGGTATAAGTCCTTATTCATTTGTATTGCCCTTTCGGAGAGCATCCTAATCATAAATATGGCATTCCTTGTTCCTGTGTCTTTAACGAAACCACACTGTTCTTGACCTATCTCTGGCCTGATTCTGCTTCTTGCTCTGTTCATCAGGATTCGGACGATCAGTTTTGTTATATGGCTCATTAAACTGATGGTTCTGTGGAGTTCGCACTCGTTTGCTCCTGGCTTCTTAGGTAGTGCTATGAAGATAGACTTGCTGAGATTATCTGGTATAACCCCACGATTATAAATTTCATTTATTATTTCAGTATTTTTTCTATACCAAATTCTTCCAGGGCTATCAGCAGCTTTATGACGATGCCGTCTTGTCCCGCTGCTTTGTTTCTATTCAGTTTGGCTATTGCAGATTCCACTTCAGACTTTAATATTTCCGATCCGTCCTCATATTTGCGTATTATTGGTTGTTCTCTCTTGTCGTGGAAAAATATTTTATATATTCTTCCCATCGTTGGAGTATTTCCTCTTTCTCCAAAATGATTCATGGCAAACATAAGAACGCTGGAAAATCTAAATAAAAGTCAGTAAATCTTTGTTGTCTGCCATCTTTAACAAATGATGTTTCAAAGAAAGGCCGCTACTTAAATATACATTAATATGTATATATTGCGTTGTCCAGAAAGTTTATACAGATTTTTAGTTGTTCATGTTCTAACACGTTCGAATATTCCAAATTTATCAACAGATATAATATGCTCCCATTACTCATTAGAGAACACTTCAAACTATCTTTTGAGAAAGAAAGTTTAAATTACTTAACTCGTGTCAGTTTTCCGCCCCAAAGTAAATGGAAGATTATAAGGTGCATTTTAGACACTTCATGCTTTTTTTTATTACTCCAAAAGCAAAAATGCCTCACAAGTAACAAAAGATTTGTGCTGTACGTTGAAGATGTTTTAGCTGACAGAACTGTACGGAAGTGGTTCACTAAGTTTACAGATGGGAGTTGTAGTCGTTTTATTGAAGAACGCTCAAGTAGACCCCCCCCCACTACAGGTGACGAAAATATCAATCGTTGTGTCATTCGGGTTATTCTCAGTCAATGGACTGAGAATAGCCAGAATTACAGAACGCGGAAAATGGCGGAATCCCTATGTTTATCAAAATCCCCCATCCATGAGCACTTAGTGAAGCTCGGGTACTCAAACTGTTATGATGCTTGGGTACCACATGATCTGAGTGAAAAAAAAAATTTGGATCGCATTTCTATCTGTCATTTGCCGTATAAACGCAATGAAAATGCACACATTTTTAAGCAGATTGTGACAGTTAATGAGAAATGGATCTTTTACAACAATGTTCAGCAAAAATGATCCTGTGGTGAGCCAACTTTAACCACCCCCAAAGTAGGTCTTCATCCTACGATAGTGTAGGGGTGGAAAACTGACACGAGTTAAGTAATTTAAACTTTCTTTCTCAAGAGATAGTTTGAAGTGTTCTCTAATGAGTAATGGAAGCATATTTTATCTGTTGATAAATTTGGAATATTCGAACGTGTTAGAACATGAACAACTAAAAATCTGTATGAACCTTCTGGACATCTGAGGCTTTGAAAAAGAAATCTTGTATTATGAGCTTCTAATAAGTAACCAGTTAATTGATTCTGAAAAGTATTGCTCGCTGCTCGAGGAAATAAAGAGAGCTATTCAAGAAAAAAACGCCCAGAAATAGCAAACAGGAAAGGTTTTGTTTTTCATCAGAATAATGCCAGACCTCACGTGTCATTGCTGCAAATTTGGGGGATGTGTTACCCCACAAGCCATTACTGCTGCGAATTTTCATTTATTCAGATCCTTGTCAAATAATCTCAATGGTAAAAATTTTAATTCTTTGGATGACAAAAAAAAAGTGCTCTTTACCGAGAAACCACGGACATTTTTGGAAGCGCGAATCTATAAGCTGAAATAAAAATATTGAAAGGTTGTGCAGCAAAATGGTTTATATTTAGTTGAACAAATATCTAATGGCATAATTTTGTTTTGTATTTTAATTTCCATTAACTTTCCGGACAACTTTCCATGAACTTTCCGGACAACTTAATATATATGTATAAAAAATAATAATAAAAACGTCCCTGGTCTAAAATCCAACACTGTTCAGTCAGTTAAGTACCATACGTGAAACACGCTTGGGTGATCATGTCTCGAAAGATACATGACTGACTGGGCAGAATATTATCACGCCATTGCTTTCTGCAGTGGGCTGGTTGCCAGCCAAGGCTATAGAACCCAATCTGTCTTGTTATTTAACCCATAACTGGAGGGAAGAGACTGATTAATATCTTTCTCAATGGTATTTGCGCCTAAATGAATGCAATGAATTCAACTGAAATTCGAACTCGGTTCCACGATTTCTGGTTCCGAGCCAACATCCATTGCGCCACAACGTACTATTAAACAGCTCAAATACAATGTCAAATAAAGCTAACAAGCACAACAAACTATCTTCAAGCCTAAGACATAAGATAAGATGGGGCAATAAATTTGATCTGCAGTGTCCACTTGTCGTCAGAGATCCCAAGAAAATTTTCCACACAATATTTTCGTCTTTCTTTCATTTTTAAACTGAAGATGTCAATGAGAACACAGATCTTAAATGGCGATAATGTACCCATCGCACCTTTATTGCACATACAGATTAGACAAAGCTCAGCAGTCAGACACTCTTGAAGCCTAAAACCATGAGGTGATAAGTTGGGACAATAAATTTGATATACGATGCTCACTTGTCGAGATCCCAGGACACTTTTTTTTG